>PVIY010048059.1:0-17503 GCA_004026745.1 Myrmecophaga tridactyla | reverse complement strand
CAGAAGGACATTCATGGATTACCCATGCGTTTTACCTAAAGTTGACTTGTTTTCCAAAAGTCACTAGGCTCACAATTATTCCACTGAGAATCTGCTTTTGAATTGACCATGTCCACACAAACTAATCAATCAACAGGTGGTTGAGCACCAAATTGGTAAAACATGCAGATAAAGTGTAAGACAGTCTCCCGGCTGTTTTTTTAAATACATATTCTCTCTTCTTTAGCATGTTTTGCAGGTGCTTGATACACTAATCTACCTAAAATACAGTTTCATCAGCTGCAACTGCTGCACAATATTCTCAAATGTCTGCTGTACAAAGCCTTAAACAACTCAATCTAGCTTTTAAAATCCTCTATAGTTTTGCAGTATGGTGTATGGTCCACAGACCAGTATCATCTAGGAACCTGTTAGAAATTTGTTAGAAATATATAATCTTTTGCCCCAATTCAGATCCACTAAGTTTAAGAGTCTGCATTTTAACAAAATCCCCCAGCATGAAAACTGAAGTTTGAGAAACACTGCTTTAAAATATCCATTAATCTAAACCAAACAAAAATTGTTAACCCATAACACAACTCTTGTGCTGATCAAGAGGAATTATCTTTTCTCTAATATCTCTGCATCTCCAGCAATCCCCTTGATACAGACTTAACTCCACTGGAAAGACTCCATTTCCTTCTCTTTTACTATCTAAATCTCATCCATCCTTGAAGGCCCAGTGAAAAGACTCATATCTTCCATGAAACTAAGACCTTTACAAACCATACACTTAACACTGCCGAATATCTCTTGCATTTAGATGACGAACACTACTTCATTCCTCTTTTTGACTTGTTATTCATTGATTATTTCCTGAATTCTTATTATTGGAAACTAAGCATAGTGGCATTGGCTTGAATGTAAACAAGAATGCAGACTTTCCCTGTCCCCAGTAAGTTCACAATCAGAGCAATATGTGTTTCCATAGCTGATTGTTTTTTATTGGCCAACAATATGTCTATCTTAATTCATTCAACAATTACCAGATTTTAAAACAGCTCCTATTTGTCCTTTTCTAGCTCCTTAAGTTTTAGATATGGTAGGTACTAAATAAATAATTGTTGATTGAAGACAGTCTTTGATCTCATGTTGGGGACTGGGTTTACACATATGGAACAGCCATTGAACAAAGCAGCTCTTTCCTCCTACTGCTATTCATGACACAAGAAAACGTTCATGAATTTGCACTGATGCTTTGGTTTACTAGTAGTGTCTTTTAGATCAAAAAGTTCCTCCAGGGTGCCATGGAAGTTTCTGTTTCTCTGTAGCTAATGTTTGTGCTCACCAGAGACTGTGTTGGAGAACATCCAACCAAATGGAATTGGCTAGTAAAAGCTTTGTGGGTAAGCATTTTGGAAACAAGTTTCAAGACCATTTGTTAGCAAAACTTCAGCAGGTGAAATTTTAAGCAACATAAGTTATTGTAAAGATTTGATTTGCAGAGGCCTGAAGGGGTAAGCAGAGATAAAATCCTTAATGAAGTCTGTAATATCCCATATTCTTTGATAGTGAAAATAAAAGCAAGCTTTTCTTGTTGTTGCAAAATTATTCATCAGCAATTTATGTAGAAACAAATGTTTTTGGTAGACAGCCATTCTTCAAAAGATCTCAAGTGCCAAGCCACAGCACTCGAGTACATTAAAGGGAGATATTATGCAAGATATTTTATGAGCCCCTTGGTTCCTTCAATGTGATTCAAGAGTAGGATCGTAAACAGGAAACTTCCAAACCAAACTAAGTTAAAACACTATTTTCAAATAACATAAACTAGAACTTTACATAGGATCTGATGTTACAGAAAGAATGCACATTACTTTCAGAATCTGCAATTTCCTAATATTTATAATTTTTAAATTGGCTACAATATTCTCTTATCTTGTTCAGCAATCTTGCTGAAGATGAGCATTCCCACATGATGTGCAATTTTCTCTTCAACTTTTAATATCTGTGGGTACAGAAGAAAAGCTCTGGACCCTTAATTGAGCAATTATTATTTCTTAAGTGAATATAGAATTTGAGGATACTGCCAAAATTTTCCTTTCATCCAAAGAACAAGTCTTGCATAGGCAGCTGTGTAAGCGTTGTCTGGCAAAACCCCAGCTCTAGGTAGAGAAGCCAAGTCAAGACTGAAAAGGGAACTCATTCTTCACCTCTAGTCACTCCCTGGCATCTACCAAGGTTCCTGAATGAGTGCCATTTAGGACCGATTTACATGTCTCCTTGGAGGTTTCAGATAACTCTTCACTAAGAACTGTTTGTTTTTCTCATTTAGATTGTTTCTCCAGAGCAGGATTTGCAAACTTGCTGCTGAATATGCTGTTTGCAGTGCGTTCCTAGATTCCCATACCAACATAAAGCACTGGTATTTGAAAAATTCATTAAGAAATGACTCATCTTAACTCCCAGATCTAAATTTGCGGATTGCCTCTAACACATTTTCTGTAGCATTGTCTCAGAATTCAAGCAACAGAGGATAAAAAGTTCATATGCAAACCATTCATGGATTATGCCTAGATAAGAAATTTGTTATATAGTCTGCACCATTTTTTAAGCAATTCTAGTTTTTTGTTTTTTTTTCAGTTTTTGTTTATATAGAGCTGGAATACACTTTCTGAAACTCTTACCATTTGTCTTAGTTTTGAAGATACCTACTGTCTCTTTAACCTAGGTCCTACAAATATTTGGAGACAGGTTCCCTGCTTCCTCTCTCCCTCTAGACTTCTCTTTCTACTTAAACTTTTCATGTTCCTTCAGCTACTGAGATTATATGGCTTCCAGACTTCATTTTTAACAAGAAGTTACCTTTTAATAACCACATTTTGAACAAAGTCTGCTAACACTCAGTTCAGTTAAAGTTAAATAAATATAAGAACTGTATTTTCAACAATGTTTTATGTTTGGTTACGTTTTAACTGAATGTTGTATTTTGCTGTCTCTAATACATAGATACAATCTAGAAATTGGCCTAGTAGACTCAGCTGTAGAAAGCATCGTTTTAGTTGCCTCCATTAATGAAAATATTACTAGACATTACTAAGTGGTGATTTTTAAAAAAAATGCTGAAATATTCTATCAGTTACTGTTGTAAAACTTCTCACCAGAGAAATATCACAATTTCAAGATAAAATGTGTGTTATTTAAAAACAAATTTTAGTAGCCACTAAAATTGCTAGGAAGATCTTAGGTCACTTGGCTTTTTAATGACAGTTTTTAAAAACTGGATATCTTTATTATACAGTATCAAATTAAAATAGGTCACTATTTGCAAAATTTCAAACATTTATAAAAATATACTTTGTTACCATTTCAAATCAGAGTTGAGAGTCTGAATATTCCTTATATGCCTCCCCAAATTCCCCTAGACTTACAAAATGCTTAAGTGATGATGTGTCCAACAGTGTAGACAGTTATTATTCCCTCAAATGACATCAACAATTTAATGCCTCATGCCTGTACTTCTCATTAAAATTGCTGTGTTGCTGAAGATTGACCAAATTTTCCTCATGCTTAGCACTCCAGTTATTTTGTCAGATACTCCACAATTTTCCTCTTATGGTGGGTTTTGCATTGTCTTAACTATTTTCCTTCCTTCTCATACCTGTATTCAAAAAATAGAAAAAGCTATTTGATGTGCCAGTCTAAAGTATGTTCAGATAAAAGGTGAGTAATTCAATAGGCTTATCAAGAAGGAGTTGACATTTGAACATTGGAAGTTGTTTCCTTTATCATGGGTGTTCCTAATGAGGTCATGTGACCCATAGTAGTGACTTGTTGGAGTGAGTTTTGAATTGGTGAAAACTTTTAAAAGAAGAATGGTGACAGAAAGACCATAAGAAAAAAGTCAATAAAGAAAGTCCAAATGCATAGTCTTATCAAGTCTTACATTTGTACAATAGCTACCAAACTCTCTGAAAATATTTCTATGTGTGGGTAGAAGCAACTTGCCCATCAAATTATAAGAGGTGTTATCAGATACCACAGGACTTGGTTGTAAATTTGACTACACAGTTTTGGCTTAAAGAGAAACGTGGAAGAAATATCTGATTAAAGTGTGCGTTGCTGCTGAGGCAACTGAATGTTGCCATAGCAATTGAGATGAAATGTACAAGAAGTGAGATAATTAAATCTAACCCCTTTAGTAGCTTTGACAGTCAATGCACTGCCAATAGGAAAAGTTATCTGGAGTATTAAGATAAAACACATTCCTCATGGAAAGCCTCCTTACTACTATTTTGTTGTTCCCTTTCTAAATGCATTGCTTTGAGTGTGTAATTTGAATGTTCTTTTTTAGTAATCAAATACAGTTTTGACCTTGGTCTGCAGCTGCCTAGAATTTCTGCGGGTTTATTGTATCATGTGAGCAGACACGTATAAAAAATATCCAATTTTTTTCTCTAGTTTTTAAAAAGAAGATACTAAAGCCCAAGCTGTCATATTCGAGTTTAGAATTCAATAATATCTAGAACGTGCTGCCCTCTTCAGGAGTTGGTGCTTAAAAATACTTTGATTTCTTTTTAGCATTTCAGAAGCTATAAATATGAGTTGTAATATTAACCAATATTTTTATGAACAAGCTATCACATACAGTAAAGTATTTCTAAGTATACATTTTTCCATTATAAGTTTCCAGTAAAAAAATGCAAAATTTTAAAATAAATTATTAATATTTATGATCAAATGTTTCTTTAAAAGTAAGTTTCTAAAAAATAAAATATTTACTATGTGAAAATCTAAATGATATTTCAAATCTAACTTTATTCTCCTCAGAAAAGAATTTTTGTAAATTTTGTGAGGATCAGTATTTGTATTTTGAAATTTTAAGAGCATTTTCATTTATAGAAATACTGTATTACTTGAGAATAATGATTCCAAATATATAAAACACATTATAATTTTTAATAAATATTACTTAACTAAAAAAAAAAGTGAAGGGTCTGAAATGCCATTTCCTGAAAAATTAAACATATCTTTTTTTCTACGTATGTTATTTATAAAAATTCCCTTAGCTGTCATCTGGTTTTGCAGAGTAATATGAAATTGGTGTGTTTTTTTCTCGAAATTAGGTTTATGATATTATTTTAAAATAAAGGAACAGAAAATGACCAATATCTAATAACAATAATTATGAGGATGTGAAAAAAACATATTTTCTTACCTCTGAACATGTCTCCTCTTATTAGAATTACTGGCACTAAGACAAAGTGCTTCATATTAATTACTAAAAATTGAAGTATATGTTAATTCAAAATTTTTAAAGTACACAATGAATTCAAGAATAAATATCTTATCAAAATACAATTTTGCCCTAATTTTTATCAGGTGATACAATTAAAACTTCACTTTTAATCAACAGAAAACAAGATAATAGAATACTTTTGTCTTATTTATCTACTGTAGAAAAGTAGGAAATTGGACTCATAATTTTGTTACTTAGCTCCTACATCTGACTTTCAGTTGAAGATTCCAAACAGGAAATTTATTTACCTTTAAATGGATGTAATGGTCATTAATGGTTTAAGAGAACAATCTTCTCTTAAACTTATAATATTTGTTTTATGGAAAAGAAAATGTTTTGTTCCTGAATTTGAAATACTTATCACAACAGTTACTTAATCAGAAAGTAGCTCTGTTCAAAGACATGTAATACATGTTGAGGAATTCTTTAGAGCACTGTTTTGTGATTTTGCAATAGACTTACTTCATTTTTGTTTTGCTGCTGATGCATTATATTTGGCACTTAGGATCCCTGTGGATGGTGTTATAATAAATAATATTTTCTTTCTTTTCAGGTTATTTGTGGCACAATGATAAATTCCATCTTTCCCAGAATTGTAAGTAAAGAGCTCTTTCTTTATTTTGATAATACTGAACACAAGGGGAGAAAACATGAATTTTTATAATAAAACTGCAGTCTCATATTCCAAATGTATTGAATGATCTGATAATTATGAGGTAGCTCATACTCTTACAAATAAATGGATGCTGCATTCAAATTCTATAAACATTCCAAATTTCTCACCAAATATGTTACAGGATCTTAAGAGGGAATATATGGTTTTGCTTTCCTTGTTGGGTTGCAGTGAAAAGTGTATGCAACATTTTGTTTTCTGGAGTAATTTCTTTTAAAACATGCACAGATATAGAAATAAATGTGGTTTGTATTTTATGAGTAGAAAGAGAAAGCATATCTGTGACACATACTGAGTGTGGGTGAGTATGTGTCCTTTGGAATTTTTAGTTACATAAAAATTTATTGTAATTTATGTTTGACCAGGGCTTTATAGCATCTGTGAATTTAAAAATGTCTATTTTCTGAGAGCATATATCATAACTGCTCCTAAGTGAACTAGCTACTGGTTTTATTTAAACATAGAGTTTTGGTTGTCTTTATGTTTTTATGACTTAAAAAGGCAATATTTATTTTAATCTTGATCATAACTTCTTTACAATCCAAATAAAAATAAAAATTAATCTTATTGAATGGGGAAAGTCAAAGTAAAATGATATTTCTCAGCAGGTTATCACTGTACCTTATGAAGTTATATTTTTTGGTGGTACTTGAGGATTCCCTATTAAAAAAGGAATTTCTCACTGCAGGGAAAAAAGAAACATTTTGAAGTAAACCAGTCAACAGAAAGCGTTGTGATACAATGTTAAGTGAAAAAGCAGGTGTGAAACTATATAAATTATATGGCATATGCATGTATGTTAGTTTGCAGCCATCAAAAGGAACTGGGATTATATTGAAAGTGTAGAAAAGATTCACAAAAGGTACACAAAATCATGGGGACATTGTAGTTTTAATAGTCTTCATTCTTTATAGTCTGAATCTCATATATTATTCTCATAATTGGAACAAAAGCATTATTTGAGTAATAAGTTATTCAAAATAATACATTTATTATAAAAGAACTATGTATATATATATATAATTGGAGAAATATGCCTGTGCCAATCAGATAACCAAAATTACCTTATACAATAAATAAAAAACCTTCTAACTACCTTCCAACTAATCCCAGAAGGAACTAAAAATATAAAATGAAGATCAGTTATGTCATGGGCAAAAAAATGAAGAATTTAAAGTGAGGGTACAGTTATTACTTTTATTAATTTCACTCCAATACAAAAGTGCTCCTAGAATTCAAGCATATCTGTGAGAAAAATAAACATTTTAAAACTAAAAAAGCTCTGCAGTTTCACTCTTTTTTAGCATATAAAAATTTAGTATTTTATGAATATTTTTTACAAGAAGAGAAGGTGTAGGTAGAAAAGGCGAAAATATGTAGGTGAAACTTTTAAAATAAACTCACACTTTAAGGATAGAACAAATTACTTAATAATAACAAAAAGCTTTGAAATAAAATCTATTGTGTAACTTATGTATGATTGTCATCTTTGCAACGTTAATGTCAGAAATTATTTTAAGGGCTAAGATTAAAAGTGAATAAAATATAATAGATCATTAGGCAAGTATAAATAAATGTCAGCACAAGAATTGCTTTTAAGCTATAATAATTTTATGTCATGTATTAATTGTAATAATCATAAATAGTACAACTATTATAATATCTTTGAGATTAAAGAATTCTTCTCAAGAATAACTTATTAGAGGGTAAAAAATTTGCATAAAAATATAAACTGTAGTTAGACCTCACATCTCCAGCAATTTTAACTATCTGGTACTAAGCCAACAATTTTAGAAGAAAGAAAAAAATAAAAGGGGGAGGGGCTTTAGCATGTTTCTAATACTGTTCTACAAATACTTCCCAGGTTCTCATGTCCATCCTACTTGCTCTCAGTTCACAGAAAATTCTAACAGATTGGTTCTTTGATTATCTAGCTCACAAACCAGAAGAGATACTCTAAAAGATGAGAGGGTTAAAAAGGAATGCAATAATAAGTTAGAGGCTGTTTGCAAATATTCACCAGCAATAATAATTGAGAGACTGAAGATTAGTTGTCTGATTTTGAGTAAGATACACCATATTCTTGGGTTTCAAATTCCTGATCTGTTAAGTCTGGGAATTATACTGGCAGATCTTTGATAAAACCAAAATCCTTTCTAGCCTTAGAACTTTACAATATAATGATGTATCCTCTAACTTACTATACAGAGCATAAGATAATACTGCAAGATTTAGAGTCATTAGGATGTAAAAGCTTTAATGATTGAAGAGGTAAATTTCATTCATTTCCCAAATTCACTTATGTTGAAAGTCTTATCCAAATTATATTGTGTAAATGAGGGATTATATATTGTGTATTTTTATAATATTCACCCCATACACTATTTTAAAAATGTATCTAAAGATTTATTTGAATTTTCTCTTTACTTTGAATGAGATAACATTATAAATGGAGTGTCAGAGAAAATCGAGCACCAGCCTTTTCTAAAGAATGGGGAGTCAAATTCCATCCCTGTTTGTTTATGGAAATATACATTTCTATAGGTTTGTGTTATGAAGCTGATAATCTGATATATTAGGGAATCCAATACCTTAATTCATAATTTCTTTTTCCTCATCCACTCCATAACATCCTTAATACAACTAACACATCATGACATTTTAAAAAGAAAAAAAAGTTAATCTGTCTATACCCAAGGTGAGGGTCAATGTAACAATTAAATTACTGGATAAATAAAACATCTGCTCATTCAAAAACTTTCTTTCTGGTGTATAGGTTTGCAAATGTAAGCAAGCAGAGAATTACTATGTGGCCTGAATTAAAATGGAAATAAATATTTTGTTGACATGTATCTTTTATAACTGAGCTTTCAAACAGAAAAAATCTGCAGCATTGCCAATCTTTTCTAACAGATAAGTGACAAATGGTAATTAAATAAAGTAATTCTCTAATGTAATCTGTACTTCAACAAAACACAGCTTCCTTTTCATTCCCAATTCTGCCTAGACTTAGTAAATGATTGTATGTACATTTCTGTGAATAGTTATAGCATCCAGTCTTTAATCAACAATAAAATTTATTTTATTTCTGTGAATGCTAATAAAACTTTGTTCCTTTATTTCCTTAATGGCAAAAATTTCATACTGGAGTTAACAATAGCCAATAGACATTTTGTCATTTAACTTTAAAAATTCCACAACTGCTTTCAATCTATCAAATGTGCATTTGTGGGTCAGGTAGTGATAGTACAAAAGCATTGTTAACCGGCCAACAGGTTGATTACTTTTAAGATTTTGAAAAAAAAAGCAAAGATAAAAACAGTCCTTTCCTTTTCCTTCAATTAGAACTGCAAGCAATTATTCTTGTAGATTATAGATCTCTTTTGGGATTTCCGGTTTCATACAACTTTTTGGTTCATTTCACAGGAATAATATTCATCTTAATTAGCAAAAAACAATTGATGGGCTTTTTACAAGAGGGAGTTCACTTGGTGCACTGATTACTGCCACTAGATTATCCTGTTTTTTTAAAAAATGCCCTGCTTTTTTTTAAAAGCAGTTAGTTTAATATGTTATCTGTTAGTAGCCATTGCCTTTGAAGACAGGATGTCTTTCTTGCATGAGTGATTGACCCATTTTGTTTTACCCTCCTAACTTCCCTAAGGAAGATGCTAAATTGGCTTGCCAAATAATTTATTGCTACATAATATCAATTCAAATACATAAATCACAATTATTAAATAAATAAAAATATGTTTCTGGCATGTCATTGAATTGTATTGCATAGTTTATAAGTTGAAATGCTTGCTTCCTTTTAAAAATATTTTTTAATATGGAGCAGTTAAAAAGTGAAATTTATAATATATATAAGGAAAAAAGAATCATGACTACCATGTACCCACTAAACAGTTGAAGAAAAAGAACATTGTAATGATTTTTCAAGTCCCATGCATTCCTTTCTACAATTGCATAACCCTCTTTTTTAATCATGCATCCCTAAACATATTGTTCTGTTTACACGTTTGTAACAATATATAAATAGAAACACATTATATATATTTGTCTGTGGCTTTTTCAATCATCAATAAGTTTACAAGATTCAACCATACTGTAACACATAGCTATAATTCATTAGTTTACACTGTTGTATGGTGTAGTATAATTTATTTATATTCTTTAATGTTGATGGATATCTGGGTTGTTTGCAGTTTTTTGTTTTTCTTTTTCACCACTGTGTATAGCATTGCTGTGAAATTCTTGTACATGTTCAAATGGACATGTACAAAAATTTCTCTAAGGCCATGAGTCTTAACTTGGGTTCCCCGGGGGGATATTTGGCAATGTTTTGTAACATTTTTGGTTGTCACAACTGGGAAGTGCTACTGGTATTTAAAACATCCTATAAGCCATAGGACGGCTTCACCCATCCCCACAACAAAGAATTAGTGGCTTAAAATGTCAGTAATGTGAAGTTAAAAAATCCTGCTCTAGAGTGTACACTTCAAAATGGAACTGCTGGATCACAGGGTATGGAATTTTCAACTTTATAAGATAATTCTAAGTGTTGTAAAAAGTATCAATTTTACCCTCCTACCAGGAATGTAAAGATAAATGTTCCAGTTGCTCTATATCCTTGCTAGTACTTAATCGATTTGGTGGATGTGAAATAAAAAGTCATCAGAGTTTTATTTCTCAATCCCTTGATTACTAATGAGATTGACCATTTTTTCTTATTCTACTGACAATTAGGTCTTCCTATTCTATGAGCTATTTTTCTTGAACAGTTTTTTTCATTGAATTGTCTTTTCTTAATTGATTTGTAGGAAATAGCTATACTAATCTGTTGCTCTTTATTTGTATGGCAAATGTCTTTTTCCAGTTGGTGGGCTGTATTTTCACCTCTGTTAGGTGTTTTTCTATGAAGAAGCTCTTAATCTTAATGTAGATAAGTTTAGCAAATTTTCCTTTTATGCCTGAAATTTACATTTCCTACTTAAGGAATTTTTCCTCTTCTAAACGTTTTAGCATTTTGCCTTTCTCACGCAAGTCTCTAATAGATTTGAAAAAAGATTTTTGTGTATGGTATGAGTTAGAAATAAAAAAAATAAAAAGAAAATCATTGTCTCAACATCATTTATTGAACAGTTCATACTTTCCCCACTGATCTTCAAAGCTAGGCTTTTCACTAATTCAAGTTTCCATATATTTATGGTCTATTTTTTTGCCCCCTATTTTGTTCTACTGTTTAATATGTCTATTCCTTCATTAATACCACACTGCCTAAATTATTATAATTTTATAATAGCTTTAAATATTGGGTAGATTCCTGTATCTTGTTCTACAAGTATTTCTTGCTAACGTGGCTCTTTGCACTTCTATGTAAATATTGGAAGAAGGCTATTGCTGCCTCCCTACAAAATTTGATTAAAATATTTTGGAATCTACATTTCCATCTGAAGAGAACTGACATATTTATTATGACTTAAGTCTTCTGATCCATAAGCAGGATTAACTTTTCAATATATTTAGATTTTCTATAATGTTTTCAAAGAATACATTACAAATATAAATGAATGTGTTAGGCTTGTCCCTAAATATTTAAAAAAATATTTTAAAATTATATCATTTTAATAATTCCTTTTTAAAGTGATATATCTAAAGTTTGTTTCTGGCTCACAGAAATGTATTTAATTTTTGTACTTTTTCTATCCATCATTCTGTACTTTCTTATTAATTCTAATAATTATCTGTATATTTTCTCGGACTTCCTACATTAAAAAAACATATCTTCTGGGGTCATGTCAATTTCGTTTCTTCCCTTCCGATCCTTATGCTTTTAGTTTTTCTTGCTGTACTCCATCCATTGTATAGAAATGATGATGTGGGCAACCTTGTTGCTTTTCCTGCTTTTTAAAGGAAAATGTTTAAATCATTTTCGCATTAAGCTGGAGGTTTTGTGTAGATACCCTTTCGCAAGTCAAGGAATTTTCCTGTCTTAACATGCTTTGGATTTTTACATTTAATGGATGTTGAATTTTATCATGCATTTTTCTACATCGTTTTGGATGATAATGTGATTTTCCTAACAAAGATTAGCTAAGTATTGAAGCACCTTTCTCATCTTAATGGCATTTACTGCGTAGGGTGAGGACGAACTTAAGTTTTGCTGGCCTGGCTAGGCAAAGAAGATAAGTGACAAGCCTCTGGCTTAGTGCTGAGATTGAAAATAGATATATATATTTTTAAAATATTTTTATTGATCGATCAAGCACACACACTCCATACATGGAGCACAATATCATCACATAGTTGTGTATTCATCACCATGATCATTTTTTAGAACATTTGTATCACTCCTGAAAAAGAAATAAAGAGAAAAAAGAAAAAACCTTATACATACCATACCCTTTACCCCTCACTCTCATCGACAACTAGTATTTCCATCTACCTAATTTATTTTACCCTTTGTGCTCCCTATTATTTATTTATTTTTTATCCATATTTTTTTACTCATCTGTCCATACCCTGGATAAAAGGAGCAACAGACACAAAGTTTTCACAATCCCACAAAAGACTGTCTATCTTTATACAATCATCTTCAAGAATCAGGGCTACTGGAACACAGCTCAACAGTTTCAGGTACTTCCCTCTAGCCACTCCAATACACAATAAACTAAAATAAGGATATCTATATAATGCATAAGAATAACCTCCAGGATAACCTCCCGACTCTGTTTGAAATCTCTCAGCCACTGACACTTTATTTTGTCTCATTTCTTTCTTTCCCCTTTTGGTCAATAAGGCTTTCTCAATCCCTTAATGCCGGGTTCTAGTTCATCCTGGGATTTCTGTCCCCATTGCCAGGGAGATTTATACCTCCTGGGAGTCATGTCCCACGTAGGGGTAGGGCAGTGAGTTCACCTACTAAATTGGCTTAGAAAGAAAGACCACATCTGAGCAACAAAAGAGGTTCTCTGGGGGTGACTCTTAGGTCTAATTTTAAATAGGCTTAGCCTATCCTTTGCAGGAATAAGTTTCATAGAGGTGAATCCCAAGATCGAGGGATTGGCTTATTGATACGGTTGTCCCCACTGCTTGCAAGAATATCAGAAATTCTCCAAATGGGGAAATTTAATATTTCCTCCTTTCTCCCCAGTACTCCAAAGGGACCATACAATACTTCCTTATTCATTGCCCAAATTACTCTGGGATATATTGGGGCATCACAATAACCTGGACAAACTAACAAAATCTCATGCCCTATTAAAGATTTCATGTACTTATGGTGTTCAACTAAAGTGGCTGTATAAGTTAAATTAGGAAATGCACTACCCAAAATATATATTTTGTGCCAAATAAACATTTCTCCCTTTGGTCTCACACAGAAGTTGAAGTTTTAAAATATGGATGATATCATCTTTTACCCTGTTTTCTGATTTACTTTTATCCTATCCAAAGCAGCTTCATTCATATCTCTACTTGAAGTCTGAATACTTTTTCAACAGTTCCTGTATGGGATACTGTAGACTTTCATATCTTCAGAGCTCAAACTCTGAGTCTCAGGTGTCACATAAATAACCAAAGTTTCTAGGAATCACAAGGTTATAAACAAACAGCTCTGTATCTCAGAATTTAGAAATAATAGTTACAACTCCTGAATATTTGTGACTACTAGGAGAGTTTATAATCTAGGACCCTTTTGAAATGGCCTCAACCAGATAACCCATGTTCTCGATTTCAGTTCATTGAGTTTTTATATTATAGTTAGTCCATATGAGTGAGGCATGATAATATTTGTCTTTTTGTTCCTGACATTTCATTCAACATATTATCCTTAAGGTTCATACACCTAGTTGAATGCCTCACCACCTTATTCCCTCTTGCATCCACTCAGTAGTCCATCGTATGTATACACCACAGTTCCCAATTCTTTTTCTCAGTTGTATCCTTAGGCTACTTCCCAAAGTGGATATACTCTTATCATTAAAGCAATCTAGAAATAAACCCATCCCATCGAGCACTGGGAGGAAAATTACAGGTCTTAAATATATGACCGAAGAGAAAAAAATTCTTCCTTGAAAATTAGTAATCATAAAACCAACCTCACTATGTTTCCAGCAAGAATTCACATTATTTCAACTGTCTGAAAACTCCAAGATAAGAATTTGATTTAAAGTGGTTCCTAATTGTACCTTTTATGTCCTGCAGATTTGAAAGAAAAGTTGGAGAGCCCAACTTTATTCCATGCCTCCAAGAATTCTCACAGATAAAATTTCATGAGCATAATTTTACATCAAATATCATGAACACAGTAGGAAAAAAAACACATATAAGCAAGAATTAGCTGAAAAATTAAAAGCAGAATCAGACATCCAAAGACTTCAAATATTGGTATTGCCATTTTCTCTCCTTTTTGGCCTGTTTTTTTCCTCATTCCTTCTTGTACATAAAACTATACTCAAAATATTTTACCTTTTAGCACTTAACTTCATCTTAAAAATGCATAAACCCTTTCTTTTCTATAAAGTTAGAAATTAGTAACTTTAACCTGTAAGCTAAACATGGTTACACTCATATGGAATCTGAACATGATAATTCATTTACCAAGCTACAAGAATTTCAATAAAGAAGAGTAGAAATAATAATAGGAACTTTTCTGTTTTCCTTAAACAACAGGTAATATTGTAAAGATTTAAAATACGAAAACATATATTTAAGGCTATTATAAGGGTAATTTTTCAATCTTTAATATTTTTTAAGACCTATACTATTTAGGTAAATGCTCAAGATAATAAGTAATATTGTAAATTATTAGAATCTGCTTTATTTGCATAGCATGATATTTTCCCCCAAGTCTCAAGGAATTTAAAACATATTAAAATTATCTTTACATTTCTAGAAAAGAAAAGAAAAAAAAATTACCTTTACATTTCTGTTTTGAAAAATTTATAGGAGCTGTGTAGTGTTCTTGACCCTTAATCCCTGACCACAGCACTGGTTTTGTAGTGGTCCCTGGGCAAAGTTGAGCTAATCATCGTCTGTCTCTGGAACTAAAAAAATGAGAATTAAGGAACAGACTCCTGGCAAAGGAAGAACTTATTGGTTGATGAATCCCAAGACTGATTCCAATTATTAAACTTCCTAGGGATCTATGAACCAGTTAATTGCCTTTGCTCAAGCATATTTGAGTTGAGTTTCTGTAACTTGTGACCAAACTGTCCTGACAATGCCACTTATATAAAGAAACCAAATTCTGAGATGGTTTCCCTGCATGTTGATCATCATAGAAGGCAATGTATGAATAATCCCTTTTCTATTATGAGGGAAGGAACTGGGAAGAGCTCTGCACTGGGTGAGTTCTTTGGAAGCCCTATCTTGATCTGAAGGATCACTTTTGTCTGATTTATTCCAGAGACAGGTCAAAGTAGGAAGGATTGCCCAAGATTATAACTATGACAAGGCTTAGGACCACTAATATTTTGCCAATTAAACTTCTGACATCTAGAGTGATTCCATCAAGGAGCCCTTCCTAGATATGAAGTTATTGTCGAGTTATTTCTATTTGAGCTTTCATATGGACTGAATGGAAGATTCAGGGCTTGAAATTTAGGGGAAGATCATAACAATCATTGAGCATTTTACTCTAAATCAAGGACCAGGCTGTTCAATTTTAATTTATTTTCTAGTTAGGTTGTATGTAGTCTCCTCACTCGCAAATAGTTGGTCATCAAGATCTGCAAAATCTGCTTTATCTTTCAAATATCTGTTCTCCTCTTTGTTCCCATTACTACCTTTAGCTTTAGGCTTTATTTTTCATTACTGAATTATTCCAATGACTATCAGCTTCTCCTTACTCTAATTCAGCATCCATACTCATGACAGTAAATCCATTAGAGTGTAAGCTTGTGTTAGAGCCAGAGCTGCTCTCTACTTAACTTCTTATTCACAGTATGTAGTTCATGGTCCTCCAAACTGGCTGTGCATCAGAATCTTGGTGAGAGAGGGGTTTAAAATAATAAATTTTCAGCTTCCAGACCATACCTATTGAATCATAATCTCTAGGCATATGGTCCATAAATTGGAGTTTTTAATTTGGTTCCAAAGCTACATTATGACAAAAGGACAAATATTGCTTTTGTTGCTTGTATTTTTTTTAGTAGTTTTTTAATTTGAGAAATTGTAGGTTTAAAGAAAAGTCATGCAGAAAATACAGAGTTCCCATATTATCCTCCACTCCCATTATTAACACTTTGCATTAGTGTAGTACCTTTGTTACAATTGATGAAAGAATATTATAATTGTACTATTAACTATAGTCCACAGTTTACATTATGGTGTATTTTTCCCCATATACCACCTATTATTAACAGCTTGCATTAGTATGGTACATTTGTGATAATTCATAAAAGAACATTTTTGGGTGGGCAACAGTGGCTCAGTGGCAGAGTTCTCGCCTGCTGTGCCAGAGACCCGGGTTCGATTTCCGGTGCCTGCCCATGCAAAAAAAAAAAAAAAATTATAATTGTACTATTAACTAGAGTCCCTTGTTTCTAATAGGGTGCACTGTGTCTTGCAATCCTGTTTTTTTCTTTTCTTTTATTCTAGTAACATAATACACCCTAAAATTTCCCCTTTTAACCACATTCACACATATAATTCACAATGTTGTGCTACTTTCAACACTATTTCCTAAACTTGATAATCAACCCAAATAGAAATTCTGTACAATTTAACCATTGTATTCTCCATTCCCTACTCCCAATCTAGCCCCTGGCAATCTGTATTCTAGATTGTGACTATGAGTTTGTGTATTCTAATTATTTCATATCAGTGAGATCTTACAATATTTGTCCTTTCATGCCTGGCTTATTTCACTTAACATGATGTCTTCAAGGTTCATTCATATTGTCACATGAATTAGAACTTTAAAGTGGTGAATACCATTCCATTGTATGTATGGATCACATTTTGTTTGTCCTCCATTGGTTGATGGACACTTGGGTAGCTTCCATCTTTTGGCAATTGTGAATAATGCTATTATGAACATTGGTGTGCAAATATTTGTTGAAGCCCCTGCCTTCAGTTCTTTTGGGTATATACAATTAGTATAGGGATTGCCAGATCAAATGATAATTCACATACTTAGCTTTCTGAGGAACTGCCATACTGTCTTTCATAGTAGCTGCACCATTTTACATTCCCACCTGCACTGAGTGAGAGTTACTATTTCTCCACATCCTCTCTAACACTTACAATTTTCTGTTGTTCTAATAATAGTCATTCTAGTCGGCATGAAATTGTATCTTGTGGCTTTTTAAAAAAATATTTTTATTAAGAAATCTTCACATACACGCAGTTCAATCATATTATACAATCAATGGCTCACAATATCATCACATAGTTGTATATCATCACATTCTTAACACATTTTTAGAACATTTGCATCATTCCAGAAAAAGAAATAAAAAGAAAAAAGAAAAAACTCATACCTCCCATATTCCTTACCCTTCCCTCTCATTGACCACCAGTATTTCAATCTACGCAATTTTTTT
>PVIY010048058.1:0-17503 GCA_004026745.1 Myrmecophaga tridactyla | reverse complement strand
TGTGCTACGTTGCGTTCTCTCATTTAAGCACCAGCCAATTAAGTCAAACGTCACTCATTGCAGCAGACACGCCTCCTAGCCGACTGCAGATGTAATTAGCAACAGATGAGGTTCACGTACCATTGGCTTATGTCCGCAGCAACAAGACTAGGTGTGCTCACCTGGCCAAGTTGACAACTGAATCTAACTAACACAGTAGAGTACAAATATACGCAAAGAACTGTAGGAAGGAAATGTTAAAAATCCAGTGGGAAAACAGGCCTCTGAGGCCTTGTGCTGGGAATTTCTTGTTCTGCCATAATGGAAGGCCAGTCTCCTCAACTAAAATAACAATTATTATTTCCACATAATAATGCACATAGCTCTGTTATAGCTATTACCCCACAGTACAGTTTAAATGCTTTATTTATACTGTTTCCTCAGCAATTAGCATATTGCCTGGCATAAAGTAAGTGATTAAGATAATGACAGACAAGTGAATGAAAGAATGAAGGAGTGAATAAGTGACCACCAAGACAAGCTAATGTCATCCTCATATCCTTTCATGGATGGATTCTTTTCGAGCCTCTTCTATGCTAGAAGGCAGTTCCATTTGCTTTAGACATTGATGGTTTGCATGAAGGCTCCTACTCCTTTAACTCCTCAAACTCTGACAAGCCCAGAGATTTATACCAAAAGAACGAGATCCATAGCCATGAAGCCTTAAATGTGTTTATGTGTATAAAGAGAGACAGCTGGAAGTCCACCAAAGGTTTGTGCTCCCCTTCCTTGATGCAAAGTTATTGCTGTGAAGTGGCTAAAGTTCCCAGCTGGTGTAATCTTGTGACTGAGTTCTGGCCAATGGAATGGATGCCGAAATGATGTATGCCACATTCAGATCTGGCTTATAAAAAACCCCTGCAGATCCTCCTTTCTATTCCTTTAAACTGACCTTAGGAGCTAGTGTTGAAGATGGCAGAGTCTTTATCAGCCAAAGTCTTTGAATGACTGCATGGAGAAAGCATCTATTTTTTTCACCCCTCGCCCCATCATTCTACCAGTGGGATTTTACATGAGTGAAAAACTAACTCTTTTCTGGGCAAGTCTTTACGATTTTAGGATATATCTAGTATTAGAAAGTATTATTTTAACTAGTACAACATGCATTGTATGTGTGCTTAAGTAGATTCTCTTAATTTAAAAAATAATTTTATACAGAATCAAAAAACCAAATGGGAATAGAACCAAAAGCAAGAGGATTTAATCTTTGAATTAATCTTTTGAATTACACACACAATCTTTGAATGTGGAAAATATTTCATTTTTAAATTTAACCTTTAGGTCTTTTACATTAGCAAATGAACAGGTAGCTTTATTATTATCTGGTGTGTAGTGGTCAACATTTGTCAAGATAGAGACCAGGGAGAAACTGGAGCCTGATAAAAGATCAGGAAGGCAAAATGAAATAAAATTAAAAGGTCAAAAAAGATTTTCTGGTAAAGTTCATGAATTTTAAAAAAGCAGAGTTAGTAGCTGAATTAGTAATAGACACTGATTATGACTTGTGAGATTTCAAATAGATAAATAAATTATCTCAATTATATGTAGGAAATATACATTATTATAAACATATTATGATTATATCACTGGACCTTGTCAAGCTGCAGACTGCTAATGCCCTCTATTTTAAGAAAATGCTTTCTGCCTAAAAATGGCAAGCAGGGACATAGAATGACTTGCTTTGTATTCTCACCACTCTAGGGCCAGCCTAAGAAGGAAGGCATTTAAAAAAGTAAATGTCAGTCCCACATCCTTTATCATTTACTCTCCCTTTTCAGGGAGGAGTTGTGGTAAGCCAAAAAAGCTAGAACAGAAGTAAAGAGGGAGACGTAAGCATCCATGGGAAAATGCACAAAAGGGCATTTCTAATATAAGAGTGTAGGCTGATTATTTGCATTTATACCACCTAGAGTTGGGGTTTGGGTTGGGGGTATCTGTTGAACAGATATTTTTGGAAATTCTGGAACTTTGAAGAATCACATTCTTTATTTGACTGAGATATCTGTCTTTTGAGTGGTTCCATAGAGTTGGGATGCCAGGAATAGAGAAAACAAGCTGGCTGTAGGGGACTTGCTCTTGGCTTAGAGGAGCACAATGCAGGGTTCATCAGAACAGCTAAGAAGAAAGAATATCAGGAAAAATATTAATAAATAAATACTCGGTATTTGATTGGAGTTTTCCTTGTGGTGTGCCGCTGGGAAACCTGGTATGGAAGACAAGAAGAAAAATGGAGAATCTCTGCAGTGAGATCATAAATTAAGCTTTCAAACTGGAAGTTTTCCACAAGCATGGCTCTGGGATGGGCATTTGAATGGTTGGTGTTAATTTTGATGGGGGATCTATGGAACTTTCAATACCCTACTGGTGAGAGAGGTCCAGTTCCCATGACTTCTCCCAGCAGCACTGCCCTCCGTCTTCCTGTAAGTAGCCAAAGGTGATCTCTGAAAATGGTTGACTATTTACTTGACCCAGAAAACCCCACAAAATCATGCAAATCAAGAGGTTCAAATCTTGTGTTCAATTTAAAAGTACCCGAGAAACTGCTCAGGCCATCAAGTGTATGCATATTTAAAAAGCCACCAGCTATCTGAAAGATGTTACTTTACAAAATCAATGTGTGCCATTCCTTCATTACAATGCTGGTGTTGGTAGGTGAGCTCAGGTCAAACAGTGGAGCTGGATGCAGGGTCAGTGGCCCAAAAGAGTGCTAAATTTTTGTTGCACATGCTAAAAAATGCAAAGAGTAATGCTGAACTTAAGGGTTTAGATGTAGATTCTCTGGTCTTTGCGCACATGCAGGTTAACAAAGTCCCTAAAATGTGCTGCAGGACTTATAGAGCTCATGGTCAGATTAACACATACGTGAGCTCCCCTTGTCACACTGAAATGATCCTTACTGAAAAAGAACAAACTGTTCCTAAATTAGATGAGGAGGTTTCACAGAAGAAGATATTCCAGAAGAAACTGAGAAAAAAAAAAAGAGTATGGCTTGGAAATAAATTCATTATAAAATAAATGCAAATTAAATTTAAAGCAGAGCAAAAGAAATGCCCTACTGGTAAAAATATAACTTGGAGCCATTTTTCACAAAAGCAAGAGCTTTTAAAAAATTAGCACACAGAAAGTGCCACTTCAAGTTAAATATAGAAAGTTGCAGGAAACCATTTTGCCATTATTGCAAAAACAACTGGCTAATGGCTAATCAAAATATAATCTATCCATACAATGGAATACTTCCTGTTTGGCATTAAGAAGGAATTAAGTATGGATACATGCTACAACATGGATGAACCGCAAAAACCTTATGAAATGTCCAGAAAAGTACTAGATTGATGGTTGTCTAGAGCTGGGGATGGGACTGGGGACTGAATCCAAATGAGCATAAGAGATTTTTGGAGGGAGCTAGAAATGTTCTAAAAGTGGATTGTGATGATGGTTACTCAACTTTCTAAGTTTACTAGTAATTATTAATGTGTCCAGTTAAACAGGTGAATTTCATGACATATAATTTATGACTTAATAAAGTTATTAAAAGTATGAAGACAAAATAGAAACATTCTCAACATAATTCATCTAAGAGAATTCATCTATGGCACATCTGCACTACTAGAAATGCTTTTAAAAAATCCATAGGTGGAAGGGAAATAATATCCGATGGAAACCCAGATTGGCAGAAAGGGATAAAGAGCAAAAGAAAGGGTAAATTCATATGTAAATCTAAAAGAACTTATTATACTTATTTCAATATTTATTTTAAGATTTTTTAAACAGACTACTGACTACAGCAAAATAGCAATAATGTATTGTAGAAATTAAAATATATGACAAGTACAAAGATCAGTAGCATATAAATGGAATTATAACATTGTGATTTTTTTTATTGAAAAGAAGTATGTAAAATTAATGAACTGAGCTCTAATTTTACATATACTCTTTCAGGAAATAGAGAAGGAAGGAATACTTCCCAACTTATAGGTAGTTAAAATTTGAAAAAGACATTTAAATAAATATAATCTGTCACTGGTAATGATGTTTAGACATTTCTTCAACAGAGATATAAAACTTTGTGTGCAAGAATTTTTATAACAATGAAAAACTGCTAATAACATGTATGTCCAATCATTAGGGACTAATTAAGCGAATTTTGATAAATTCATGGGATGAGACGTTTACTAAAATTAGGTTCACAAATGAACTAATGCCATGGGAAAAGATACAAGTGAAGTATAAAAGTATCTACTTTTATATTTATACTAAATAATAACTCTATTATTATATAGAGTACACATCCAGAAAAAAGCTTGGAAAGAAATGCCCCAATCTATTAGTAGTGCTTAACTCTGGATTGGAGGGATTGTCAATAATTTCACTTTTCTAAAAAATGTTTTGCTCTATCTTCCAAATCATCTGCAATGTAAATGTGTCACTTTAATATAAATATTTAATAATAATTCTATTAATAATAAAAAAGAAAATTACAATCAGTTTTTTAAACAAAATTTGGATAAGGCAAAATCTCTGAAGAACCTTCTAAATGACTCAGTCCTATATCAGCTGTAGACGGGGAAATTGAGTTCCCCCTCCTGGGTAGACACATATAATATACATCAAGTCATTCAAGTTAGTGTAAGAATCAAGACTAGAATCTGGCCCTCCCTCCCTCTGATTCAATGTTCCTTACATTATGGCACAATGTGAAGAAACTGGCATTGATTTCGGGTATATGAACTTTTTCCAGATCTAACCACTCCTCTTAGGCCTGGGAGTCTGAGCAATTTATTCTTGTTTAAGCCATAAATTCAAATATCAAAAAATAAATCCAAGTATTTAAA
Organism: Myrmecophaga tridactyla; assembly: GCA_004026745.1. Classification (NCBI taxonomy): domain Eukaryota; kingdom Metazoa; phylum Chordata; class Mammalia; order Pilosa; family Myrmecophagidae; genus Myrmecophaga; species Myrmecophaga tridactyla. The sequence continues at coordinate 12,632 of PVIY010048058.1, read as the reverse complement.
ATTATGCTCAACAAAGATGTAAGGAATAAGTGCCTTCTATGTATTTTATAAGGAGGTGGATTTTTTCCTATTTAAATTTTATTGGTATTTTTCCATGTTATCTAAAATTTCCAATCCACTAAAATCTCAAAGGTAGCCTATCAAAATTAGAATTAAAATGGTCTAAAGAAGCTAATTGTCCACTACAGAATTCTGACCAAAAAATGAAACCAATCATTGTTCAAAGCATCCAGGTTTTGCCTAGTGGGAATTTCAGCTTAAACATTCCCACATATAGAAATTGGGTTGGCTCACTAAGAGATACCTGTTTTTGTTTTTCTGTTACAATTAATGACATATATGTAATTGATCTTAAGAGATCATCTATTTAATAGAAACTTTCTTCAAAGAAAATAAAAAAGTTTCAAAGACAATACATAAATCTTAATTGGAACAAATGGTCTATTGCTTTCTCGGCATATTAATAAGTAAATCAAGCCTGTGTGAGCATAAATAAGCAAGGCCTTTTATTGTTCAAAGTCTGGAGAGTAAGCTTGGCTATATAAATGTAAGACCTGAGTGGAATACTATATTGTGACTTAAATCAAAGCATCTGTGGTTCTCAATCATAAAAACTAAATTTCCAGTGATGGGTAGGTACATCTACCAAAACAACTGAAATGTCTGTGTCACTTTTTGTGTTGAGGAAAATTAACAGCCATATCATGGTGTATCTAAGGTGAATGACAGCACCCAAATTCAGCAGGCAGTGAGCACTGTTTAATTCGGTATTTAATAAAAAGGGGAAACCAAAGTCACATTACAATGGCAGAATTAGTATGTCAGATCCCATCTCCATGATTTAATTGAATTAAAGAGGCCAGTGTGTGGGATCTTTGTCCTTAAAGAGTTATAAAGTAGAACAAGAATCCTAGATGACAGTCAGCTTCCCCTGTGATGCAGGAAACCTCTTTTGAGTGAACAGGCTGTGGACCCCTTTCTCTTCCAAGCCCATTTTGAGGCTTCCCTTCCTCCCCACCAATTCTGGAGCCCCACTCACCACATTCACATACCTGTAGAGCTTCCCTGTTCCATATCTGGTCCTTTTCTACATAAACCATATACTCTCGTCGTTCTGCCAGCCAGCATCTGGTTGGAAGCACATGGGCCCAGGAAGCAGGGATAGGTTCAGTCTTTGGTTTTGCCACCAACTGCATGGGTGGATGAGGGAAAGTCATTTACTATCACTGGGCTTTAATTTCCTTATATGTTCGGTGAAGGAATTGGGCCAGTCTGGAATGCCAACTTGGCGTGCTATGCTGAGAAAGATTCTGAGGCCATTTTTAGATCTTGCAGGAAAGAGAACTCAATCCACAGTGTGTGCCCACACAGGGGTATTGATGGCCACAAAGCTGCCAGGTCCGATATGCAGGATATTAAACAATACCCGATTAATACATTCTTTCCAAATTATCTCCACTATTTATTCTCCATTGCTACAGATAATTGAGGATTGTCCTATATCCCCAAGTTACTTGCCACTCACCATTTGATATATTGGCATTCTATTTACATGACAGAGACAATACAATGAATCCTATTTCACAGAAGGGCAATTGAAGCACAAGGTGAGCCATTTTGCCCAAATTATACAGCAACTCCAGGGTAAATATTAAAATTCAGGGATATTCATTCACTGATAGGCATTTTGTGCATTATGTTTCAAAAACTTTTATTGTGCATTTACTACGTGCAAAGTACTATGAGACTCTCTACTAAGACAGAATAACTGATTCCAATGGAACTTTAAATCTAGTAGGGAAGGAAGAAACTCAAAGAAAACACAAATAAGTAGACCAATGATCCATCACAGGAAAGGGCATTGCCATTCACCCTGGAGTTTTCCTTGATTCTTCTCTTTCTCACAGATGGGCACATCAAACCCATCTGCAAACCCTGTCAAATAAACCTTTCAAGTCTGCCTTGAATCTGACCATTCTCACCTCTTCTACTAATATCACTCCAATTCAAACCATTATCTCTATGGCATTAACTAATGCCAGAACCTCCTCCTTGGTCTCCTGGCTTCCCCTCCAGTTTCCTTCCAGTCTAACTTCACGCTGAAGTCAGAATGATTCACCTTTTTAAAGGCCTATCAGCTCACATCATTCCCTCCTCTCAATTCCCCAAAGGCTTCCTTTTTCACTGAGAACGAGATCTAAAATCTTCATCACAGGCTATAAAAACCTACCTCATCTGGCCCTTGACACCCATTTGACTCTCTTTCCCAGCACTCCCCCTTCTTTACAATGTTATGGCCCCTCAGATGTCATTGTTGCCTTAACCTGCCAAGCACACTTGTATCTCAGGGCCTTTGCACTACTATTCCCTCTGTTTGGAATAATGTTCCTCCAGACCTTCACATGACTCCTTCCCTCACTTCATTCTTAATCCCTTCAAACATCATCTCTACAGAGTGGCCTTCCTTCATCCACTTATCTAACATAGTACCTGCCCATTCCTTAACACCTTACCAAGCTTTTTTATTTTTCCTATGAGGGCTGGGACATTCATGACCATGGTCACTGCTGTATCCCCAGGGAATTCATAATAGCACGCAGCACTCACTGCCATGCAGCAGACAGCTCAGTAAATAGTTGTTGAATGGATGAAAGTAGGAGAACCTAGAAATTGGAACAATAACCTGAAATTGAGCAACACCAAAGAATATTATAAAACAGGGTATATCCTCAGTTCTTGATTCTCTTCTAGGATAACGGTTGATGTTAGATTTTGCTCAATTTCCAAGCATGTGGGCAGGTCAGACAGAGGTGTCTGAGGAGTAATCCAGGTAGAGGGGCTGCTTCTTGATGCAGACAGGCCCTTCTGGGCTAAGCGGCACATAAACCTCCCAAGTGGATGTCGGGAAAGGAGCAAGTGATCCTGAAGGTGCAGCATTTGAGGAGGACCATTTGGTATAAATTACATTACTTCTGGGCATTTGAATCTATATCTTAAGAAGAGGAATGATAAAATTCATCTAATTCTTTAGATATTGAGGTATACTACAAGTGGGGGAAAAAACACTCTAAAAGATATATGAGTCAAAGCTGCTTAAGGAATGGACTTCAAACATCTCTCATTTATGAAATTAAAAATTACTTTGAAATCAGCAGGCACTGCATGCATGAGTTACATAAGGGAGGGTCTACTTTCCTCAGAGGAAAATACTATAAGGGAGTTATTATATTGCAGGTACAATTTTAAGTCGGTTATGAGGCAAGTGAATAGCAGAGCTGGGAGTCAACCCCTGCAAAATCGGTCCATTTGTTTAACCATGGACCATGCTGCCTCTCTGGTGAGTACCAAGTGACGTGACCGTGGGCAAGTCACTCTCTCTGTGCCTCAGTTTCCTGTGGATAATAATAGTGTTTCTACCTAGTATTATTTTGAAGATTAAATGAGTTGATACATGTAATGTGCCCAGAAAAGGGCCTGACACACAGGATGCATCCTAGCTATTACCATTATATCTGTAGGATAAATTCCTAGTTATGGAATTACTGGATCAAATGCAGAGGTGAAATCAACTTTCCCAGGGCCACCTGACTAGTAAGTGGGGTCAAGATTTTAACCCCGCTATGTTTAACTCTAGAGCTTTTGTTCTTATACCCTTGCTTGCCATTGTGAGCTGTTTTCAGTGCACAGAATCCTAATAGCATTTGACAATTCGCAGTCAAAGCTTTCTGTTCCTTTTCAGGCATTTCTTTATGATATCCATGTTTTAATTCTACGTGTGGAACATGTTAATGATCCAGAATTCTAGTCAAAATGTTTCAAGCCCGGCACTTGTCATGGCAGACCACTGCAAGCTGTAAGGGCAGCTAGTGTGGGTATTTCATTTTGATTCTAATCTGAGATTCCTTAGCAGGGATTTGAAGGAAGCCACGTCCTTGAAAATCCCTTGCATACCAATGCTCCACACTCCAAGAGGCTTTATCTTCTAGCTGCAGCTCTCACAAGATACACAGGTGAGAAATTTAATAGCTCCTCTAGTAAACAGCACACACTGCCAAGCTTGCAAAATAGGCCAGCTCACAGACAGGAAAATAAGTAATTCCATGGAACCCAGATAATAAATACCTTTGGCAATGATGAATGAACAAAACAAAATGCACCTGCATGCAGCCCTAGATGGTCCAGGGAGTTGAGGGTGAAGATTGTTTTATTCATTTTTATAATTGGGGTGGGTGGCTGGGAAGCCAGGAGATTGAGAGGAGGGAGGCAATTTTCTGTGACTCCGAGCTCTCCAGGCATCCCTTTCTATGTCCTCAGGAACTCAGTGACCTTAAAAGTATTCTTTGTTCTTCACCTTTTCCCCTTCTTCAATGCTTACTTCTAGAAAGTAAGTCAGATACCTCACATTTAGCTGCAAATAAATATTACCTTTAAAATTATGTTAATAATCTCAGAATACAGTTGGATTTCAACAGGCCCCACCAAGCATTAAGTCATTGGAATAAAAGTGTACATTAGAGTGTACCATTAATTTATTACTTATTGGGCAAAGGAAATTCTGGAGGAGGTCTCTCTTGGGAGCTCTGAAATTGCAGTAATCAGCCTATCACCTTCTCTGTTCATGGGAAAGGCTTGACAGGGTCGACATCCAAAATACTGTTGTCTTAATCCAGCTGATCAACATAAGTTAACATGTTCAAATGACTTTACCTGGGGCGCTTCAAGTTCACAGCTAATTAAGTAATAATCAGTGGATCAATAAATGGGGGTGAAGAAGAGGGAATGGGATTTGTACCAAATTGTCTGACAATGGCCCCAATCCCTCCATCCCATCCCACCTTCCTTCCCTTCCCAGGAATTGATTTCAGGGGTCTGGGCACAAAGCAGGAAAGTCACACAATCGAGATCGAGAAGGTCTGTCAATCTCGCCCCATGACTGTTCGTGGCTCTACCACAGTCTGGTCAGGGTCTTCCAGGGCCCTCCCTGGCCTCCTATAAATACCATTCCAAACCTGAAGTTCTCCCCAAAAATGTTAGGTAGAAATAATATTCTCAAAACTCTAACATCTGTTGTGCTCTATAACTTTATGGAATGCAGCCAAGTAAAATTCCCCTGGGAGATCCAGGCTTTGGGCCAGGAACAGGAAGGCATCAAGGTAATATGGGGACACCAAGTACTTGCAAGGAATCAGGGAAAAATAGGGTCTCTGTCATTGAAAAGGAAGAAAGCATGCAGAAAGGGAGTCAATGGAAGCCTCTGAGGGTAAGGGTTACCCACTCCCCATCTGAAACATTTGGCCACGTTCTGATTCTTTGAGGGGATTTTCTAAATGACCTCTAGACACCAGTATATTGAGACAATGATGCTACAGGTGGAAGCAGGTGGAATCTGCTTGATAAAGAGATCCCAGCATCCTAGAGTGAGGTTCTTGATCACCTTGATGAATGCTTCCTCCCAAATAAGGAGTGATCTCATTTTTGCATAAGGTGAGGGCAAGTTATGGTGCATCAGCTTGGAGCTTGTTATGGGTAATGTCCCTATTGAATCTTACAGATAATACCTGAGAATAGACACCAGGATAAGATGTGACGTTTATTCATGACTCCCACTGCCTAGCTGATCAATACTTACTTCGGCTCTTTTTAAAGAAAAAAAGATAAATGGAAATTATGTATACATATTGATGTACACAAAAATTATCATGTTTTCAGACTTTCAAACTTAAATTGCATCTACAAATGACATTTAAAAAACGCACGTAATTTTCGTCTCATTAATGATATGGATTTTAATTCTGGTAATCATAGCATTAGTTTACTCTCTCAGGTATGGTAGACGTTTTTTGTTTGACAAAGGATCTAAAACAGAATATATTTTGTACAATTGTGAAGTGCCGTTATGCACAGCTAAGTTTACTTTTAAATGTAAGCCACTTTTATCATGTAATCTGTTATTACAAGTTTTAAGTTTTAAGAATAGGTATGTTTGAGTGTGGCCTACATTTGAACGTACATGGATATGTGTATTGAGTGCTGTCATTTTACCTTGTATGTGTAGGTGTGCATAGAGTCACAGACTCATGGTTAGAAGGGATCTTAAATATCACCAAAGGCAATGGTTTGTAAGTTTGTTTATTATACAGAATCACCTGGGGAGCATTTAAAGTCCTGGTCCTTACACTGTTGAAATTTGAATAAGGTCTGTGGTCTTTTAGTTAACATTATTATTCCATTGTCAATTTTCTGGCTTTGATGTTGAACTATAGTTAAGTAAGATGTTACCTCCAGGGAAAGCTTGGTGAAGGGGTCTTGGGATCTCTTTGTATTAACTTGGCAATTTTCTGTGAGCCCAAAATTATTTCAAAATAATAAGTAAAAATGAAATCCTGATGCCAGGCCATATCCTGGACCAATTAAGTCAGAATCTCTTGTGGTGAGATCTCAGAATCAGTAATTTTTGCAGCTTCCTAGGTGTCTGTAAAGTGTCAGGAGACACTGGACACACTTTTCTGTCCAGGAGAGCCCTCCACAAGGCGCAAGTCAGTCCCTAAGGGAGCAATGTAGGAATAAGACTGGTTCGGAGAAATAAAATAAACATTGAAAGAGAAAAAAGGAAAGGGAATTATTTTTCCAAAATAATAACCACTACTTGGATGTCCCCATATATGATTTGATAGGTAAACAATGTAAAAGAAGCCACACTTTGTATTGAGTAATTTATACCATACAGCCTACACTGACATCTGGCACCAAAAAAACTTAGGAACAGCTACTGTTGGTAAGACCTCCATGGGAATAGCACTGCTTCTCAGACTTTATTGTGACCAAAAATTCATCTGAGGACCTTATTAAAATGCAGATTCTGGTTCAGGAGGTCTGGGTGGATCCAAGATTCTGCACTTCTAACAAGCTCCGAGTGGATGCTGGGGATACAGGTCCAGGTTTAGAGTAGCCAGACACTAAAGCAGACCCCACATGGGGCTACCTGCTGGCTAAGTCATGCCATTACATTACTAGGGTGGCCAGGTGAAGGCTGCAGTTGCCCTAAAAAAATTCTCATAGGAACCACCCCCATGGAGTGTGCATCTTTCTAACAGTGGCATTAATGGAGATGTATCACAAGAAACAACAGGGTATTGCCTGCCATGCCAGAGGACCCGGGTTCGATTCCTGGTGCCTGCCCAAGTAAAAAAAAAAAAACAGAAGAAACAACAGGGTAGGAAAGAGCATAAAGCTATGCTCCATGTTCTTTTTGTCTTTAAATAATTTCATGCTATCCTTTCTCTTACTAACAAATTAAGAAGTATAGAAAGGTTAGACAGACAGAAATCTAGAATGATGGCTTTTTCTGAATCTTCTTGATGTTTTCATTGAATATGATACATGGTTTCGTATGCATTTCAGAGCTCTGTGATGAGATATCCTACGCTTGGCCAAACGAAAATAAAGTAATGCTCTATTAATGCATGAAGAGTTTATGGGTTGTAGCATTGGCAGATATAATGTAATAATTATCTCTAATATCCCACAAAATATGCTTACTAATTATTACGAATGAAGTTTAAAGTAAACTTACCATATTATAAAAGGGGCTAGAAAAATGGTTATTTATTTTAAATCAAAGATCATTTTGAAAATGTAACAAAAGCTATTCAGAAAGATGCAGAGACAGTGTTCATGGTTCCTAGGAAGCAACTTATTATAACATCATGTACCCATTACATAGGAATGAGTCTCTGGTTTGGCCTGACACCCAGGCTACTGGCCTCCCTATGGCAGCCCTTGATGTCTGCTTCTAGAAATTGATATGCGCTAGCCTCTATACCTCTTTTCCCTCTAGGAGGTCATAATTAGACCCAGGTCCACTCAGCCTAACCTCTACAGCTTAAAATGCTATAAAAAGCACTAATTCTTCAACTAATTAATAATCACCTGAAGCTCAGTGTCACAAAGTGGCCAGTCATTAATTCACCTCTGGGAAATCCTCAATTTTACCAATGTTGGTATTTCAATGGGTTATATCAGAAACAGTTATGGCCAACAGTGCCAAAAAAGAAAAATGAAAAGGTGTTGAGCAGTGGCTTGTAATTCACTTAAAATTTGGAGGAGAAATCTACTAAGGAAGATCTAAGGAAACTAAAATGGTACTGCTTAAATTGCCTAAAAACTAAAGCAGGGAGAGACTTCCGGGAAGATGGCTGACCAGAGTGGCTCGAGATTAGCCCTGCTCCACGGAAAGGTTGGAGAGGGGACAGGAGGGTGACTGAGGTGGTGATTTGGGAGTGCTGCTGACCTGGGAGAGCTTCTGCACCACATGCAGCAGCTCTGGTTGCGGAGGCTGAGGAACTGAGAGGGGGAGAGCTGGAGCCTGGCGTGGAGCCACAGAGCCCATGGGAGTACATGGACTAGAGCACAGGACTAGGAAGTAAGCCAGGCTGCCTTCCATGGGTGCACTACCCTCACCAGCACAGACCTGTGACCGGCAACTCACCTCACAACCCAAGCACCTGAACCCCATCACCCTCTCCCATTTCTGGTGCTCCAGGTGCCCCCACCCCATCAGCCCCCAGTGCACATACCTGCCCCCCACCCCTACCCCAAGTGTAGCCCAACCCACCTCTCCTATACACCTCCTGAGGACTACCCCAATCCCCCACTCCCGTAACCTGCAGGCTGTTGCCAGCTCATAAAGGTAGCAGGCAATAACCTCTATACCTAGGCTACCCCCACCCCTAAAATAGTGTCGCACAGCCTCACCCAGCCCTCCCTGAGCTCAGCGCATCCGTTTATAGCACTCCTAGGCCCTCGCATGCACACAGACCCCCAATCATGTCATTCAGCTCTAGGAACCACACTTTACAGGAGTCCTAGAACCACGCATGCGCACACCCCTTAGCCTCACTTCCCAGCTCTGCGAAAGTGCTGACCTGTGCAGCCAGGTCCCATTTGCCCTCAGTCCATTAAGGCATAACACGGACCTGCTGTCACAGCTGTGCACATGCGTACAAAGGACCCCGTGACAGACCAATGCATGCTAGGATTAAGCCCCCCAGACTGGTGCATCCACACCGCTACATTCTCCCATGCCGCTGGGCACCCATGTTCACAAGCATCAGCGTAACATCCACAACCTGTGCCCATACCTTCCCTGAAACAAATTACCAAACTGAGTGCTCCACCCCGTGCTCTGCTCCCACAGATACAAGGACTTAGACTACTGAAAGAAATCAACCCCCAAAGTAAATCAATCAAGATATTTACATGCAATGAAGATAGCAGAAGATCACCAAGAATATCACAATGCAGACAGATATAGCACTACCTAATGACCAAATTAAAACACCACAGAAGACACAGACATTGGAACAACTAATCAAAGATGTTCATACAACTCTACTTAATAAAATAAGTGGGATAGTAAATGACATAAAGGAGATCAAGACAGTAGAAGAGTTCAAAGAGGAATTTGAAAGAATAAATAGAAAAATAGCAGAAATCACAGAGATTAAAGACTCCGTTGACCAAATAAAAAACATACTAGAGGCACACAACACCAGATTTGAAGAGACAACAGAAAGAGTAAGTGATACAGAGGACAGGATAATTGACTTTGAAGTCAATTATGAAAAATGGAATAGGAACTCAGGGAAATGATAGACAAAGCAAAGCATATAAATATAAGAATCACTGGTGTCCCAGAAGGAGAAGGGAGGAGTAAAGGGCTAGGAAGAGTACTTGAGGATATAATGGGGGAAACTTCCCAACCCTTAAAAATACACAAGTCAAAGAAGCCCAAAGAACTCCAAACAGAATAAATCCAAATAGGCCTTCCCCAAGGCACATACTAATCAGTCTGTCAAGTGTTGAAGAGAGACAGAAAATCCTGAAAGCAGCAAGAGAAAAACAATCTACTATATACAAGGGAAATCAAATAAGACTGACTTCAGACCACTCAACTAGCATCCAGGAGGTGAGAAGGCAGTACTATGATATATTCAAGATCCTAAAAGAGAAAGACTTCTAGTGAAGAATCCTGTATCCAGCCAAATTGTCCTTCAAAACTGAGGGAGATATTAAACGTTTCACAGACAATGAGGTCCTGAAAGAATTTATCAACAAGAGATGGGCCCTAAAAGAAGTGCTAAAGGGAGTTCTGCCAGCTGAAAAAAAAAGACAGGAGAGGTAGGTCTGAAGGTGGACACAGAATAGAAGAGTACCACTAATGGTAATTTAAAGAATACAAAAGGAAAGAGGGAAAGGAATATATAGATCTGACAAATAAAATAAAAAGATAAGATGGCGGAGGGCGGGCCACGGTGGCTCAGCAGGCAGGAATGCTTGCCTGCAATGCCAGAGGACCCGGGTTCGATTCCCGGTGCCTGCCCAAGTTAAAAAAAAAAAAAAAAGATAAGATGGCAGAATTAAGAAACACATTTTAAGTAATAACTTTGAATGTTAACGAACTAAACTTATCAATTAAAAGATATAGAATGGCAGAATGGATTAAGAAACATAATCCAGAGACTCATCTTAGACATGAGGATACAAATGGATTGAAAGTGAAAGGATGGAAAAGATTTTCCAAGCAAATTGTAACCAAAAGAAAGCAGGAGTAGCTATACTAATATTGGGCAAAATAGACTTTAAATATAAAGACATCATAAGAGACAAAGAAGGACATTATATACTAATTTAAGGGTTAATTCACCAAGAAGATTTAACAATCGTAAATGTTTATGCTCCCAATTAAGGAGCTCTAAAGTACATGAGACAGATATTGACAAAATGGAAGGGAGCAATAGATGTTTCAACATAATAGTAGGGGACTTCAATACACCACTCTCCTCTATAGATAGAAAAACCAGACAGAAGATCAACAAGGAAATAGAGAAGTAAATAACTTGATGAATGAATTCGACCTAACAGACATATATAGGTCATTGTACCCCAAAGCACAAGGTTATACATTCTTCTCTAGTGCTCATGGAACATTCTCTAGAATAGATTATATTCTGGGGCACAAAACAGGTCTTTATAAATTTAAAAATATTGAAATTACTCAAAGCACTTTCTCTGATCACAATGGGATGAAGCTGGATCTCAATAACCACCAAAGAATGAGAACATTCACAAATATATGGAGATTAATTAACACACTCTTAAACAACCAGTGGGACAAAAAAGAAATTGCTAGAGAAATCAGTAGCTATCTGGAGATGAATAAAAATGAGAATACAACTTATCAGAATTTATGGGATGAGGCAAAGGCTGTGCTGAGAGGGAAATGTATTGCCTTAAATGCCTATATTAAAAAACAAGAAGGAGCAAAAATTGAGGACTCAACAGCAAACCTAGAGGAACTTGAGAAAGAATTGCCAACTAACCCCAAAGCAAATAGGAGAAGAGAAATAACAAAGATTAAAGCAGAGATAAATGAATGGGAGAACAATAGAAAGAATCAATAAAACCAAAAGTTGGTTCTTTGAGAAAATCAATAAAATTGATGTGCCACTAGCAAGACTGACAAAGAAAAAAAAGAGAGGATGCAAACAAACAAAATCAGAAAGGAGAAGGGTTGCATTACCACAGGCCCTGAAGAAATAAAAGAAAACATAAGAGGATACTATGACAACTATATGCCAAAAAGCAGAAAACTTAGATAAAATGGACAAATTCCTGGAGACACACAGACATGCTACAGTGACTCAGGAAATAGAAGATCTCAACAAACCAATCACAAGAGATTCAGTCAGTCATCAAAAACCTTCCTACAAAGAAAAGCCCAGGGACAGATGGCTTCACGGGAATTTTATCAAACATCCCAGAAAGAACTAACACCAATCCTGCTCAAACTTTTCCAAGAAATTGAGGAAAAAGGAACTCTACCTAACTCATTTTACGAAGCTAATATCATTTTAATACCAAAACTGGGTAAAGATACTATAAGAAAGGAAAACTAGAGGCCAATCTCCATAATGAATATAGATGCAAAAGTTCTCAACAAAATATTAGCAAACTGAATCCAATAGCACATTAAAAGAGTTATACACCATGACCAAGTGGGGTTTATACCAGGAATGCAAGGATGGTTCAACACAAGAAAATCAATTAATGTAATAGAGCACATTAACAAATCAAAAGAGAAAAATCACATGATCATCTCAATTGATGCTAAAGAAGCATTTGACAACATTCAGCATCCTTTTCTGATAAAAACACTCCAAAAGAAGGAACCAAAGTTAACTACCTCAATATGTAAGTGAAAAACCTATAGCCAGCATTGTACTCAATGGAGAGAGACTACCTAAGATCAGGTAGAAGACAAGGATGCCGACCGTCACCACTATTATTCAACATTGTGCTAGAAGTTCTATCTAGAGCAATCAGGCAGGACTAAGAAATAAAGCCATCCAAATTGGAAAGGAAGAAGTAAAATTCTCATTATTTGCAGATGAAATGATACTATACTTGGAAGGTCCTGAGAAATCTACAGCAAATTTACATGAGCTAATAAGTAAATTCAGCAAGCTGGCAGGATATAAAATTAATGTGCAAAAATCAGTAACATTTCTATACACAAGCAATGACCTAGCTGAGGAGTCAGTTAAGGAAAAAATTCCACTGAAAATACAAAC
>PVIY010048056.1:0-17568 GCA_004026745.1 Myrmecophaga tridactyla | reverse complement strand
CCCAACCAGGACCATTCCAGCCAATCCTAAAGAACACCTAGGGCAATTTATAAGATTCCACAAGGGTTCCAGGCACTAGAGTAACTTGCCAGAAACCTACAACCTCCAGATGGGTCCCTGGTCCAGATAAGTCCTGAAACCTAGCCCAGCCTCTCCAGAACATCAGATAGTTCCATCTCCCTACCCCATATTAGTGACAGACCCTTCCAATATCAAAAATTTAGTATTGCCATAGCCCAAACAACCCCAAAGAGAAGTATGGAAAGATCAAAGGTGATGATGGAACTATACATAGAAGATAGGATTTAATAAATGACTATGAATGCTGAATCATTAAACTGATATCTCTTTTAGTCTCCAGTATTTTAGAATAGCAAGAAGTAAAAACCTGAAATTGGGAAACTGGGAAATTGTAACCCATGTCAAAGTCTGAAATATGTTCTAAAACTAATTGTGGTGCTGTGTTATTTGTGTTATTGTTCACAAAAAAAGAAGGAAAAAAATCGATTGTGATGATAAAAAAGTATTTAAGCCCTCTAGCCTCCTATATTCTGGAGCAGCTAGAAGGAAAAATATGAGAGGATCGTATGGTAGCCCATGACAAACTCTGAGACCTGTCTTATAACTACTTGTTGAAGAGTGCTTTGAAGACTATTGTTTTTTATTTCTTTGCTTTGTATATATGTTATACTATACGTTAAAAAAAAACCAACCCGAAGTAGCCAAATACATTTTGAAAAAGAAGAGCAAAGTAGAACAACTCACACTTGTCAGTTTTAAAACTTATTACAGGACATTGCCTTCACCTGTGCATTACTGGAAATGGCATACTCAAATACGAGAGCAGCAAAAAGAATGTCTTTGAGGAGGAATTAGAGGAGGAACATGTGATGATCAGTTAGTTCCAAAAAAAAAAAAAAATTAGAGGAGGAACGCGTGATGATCATTTAGTTCCCAAAAAAAAGAGGAACTTAAAAGGAGCCTCAAATGGAGCCAAGTGTCTCTACTGCAGAAGTTAAAGCAAAGAAATCTAGGAAAAGGGATAAAGTTCCTCTTCCTTAAACAAATGAGCAGTTCTAATCTTGCTCGAAATCTAAAGTACCAGCGCTTCCTTTGCCGACCATTTTGCCTCCAATTAATAAGATACACCAGAATACCTTGCGGAAGTGAGGCCGACATTTTAACTTGAGTACCAATGGCCCGAAAATAGAGGTTTATTTGAGGATCTAGCAATATGCTATTCCCTGACACGCCGTGGAAGGCCAAGCTGCAGTCATGTTCCAAGAATTGCAAGACAATGACTATGACGGCAAAGGGTCAGAAAAATTGTGAGAGAAGGGAGAGAGAAGAAATAATTGAAATAATTGAAGTGGTGACCTCAGCTCAGGAGACAATATTGACATCATGGACAAGAATTGCTGCAAGAGCAGCTCAGCCTAAGACTGTGAGTTCATGTCCCATGCCTACTTCTGTTGAGACCTTTTTGCTGCAAGCCTCTGGTGTCAGATGATGTGTGGCCCATGGCAGAGTTCTCCCTGCAGACACAAAGGGCTGGGTTCTCCTGCAGTTCTCTGCAGGGCAGGCTGGGGTTTCTGACATTCCCAAGAAGATGATCTCTCTTTCTGTTACCAGCCTGCACTTCCACATCCACAGACATGGAAGACAATACATTGTGCTCTGAATGTATGAAGAGGAATAAGAAGTTAATAAAAATATTAATTCTAATGGGAAACTAGAAGGGATCTGCTTTGAACATACCACTGTTTTTTTTTTTTTTTGCATGGGCAATGTTTCAATAAACAACAAAAGACCAAGAGTCCAAGCTAAATTGACTTGCATCTCCATGATTGCCGTGCTGTGTTCTAACCATCCTCAGTGCTTGCTTTCCATAGTTAAAATGTGAATTTCTGGATTCTGGACTTTGGGTTTGCCAAAAAGTGACTGCTACTGCTGCCCTTTAAGAGTGGGTTTAAAGAGAGGTTTTCCCATCCACTCCAATTAAAATATTCCTCTATGTATTGGTTCCACATAAATTACTGTTAGAGGAGAGGCCCATAACAGAAAAAGTATCAATAAATATTTTAACATCAAGTATGTAGCTATATAGAATATGTTTTTACTCTTTTTAAAATTTTTATATGTGTATAATATATTCACAATATTCTTAGGGATATAGTGTGAATTATTTCTCATTGTAATATTGACACAGTTAGCCTTGTTCAATCATTTGTGTGTGTATTTGTGCAATGAAATTTCTACATGTAGATTTGCTGTTGAATAAAATTCATAGAAGTGAAATTGCTGGGTAAAAAAACAAAACAAAAACAAAAACTTATTACGAAGTTACAGTAATCAAAACAGTGTGATATTGGGACAAGGACAGAAATAAACCCTCACATCTATGGGCAATTGATTTTTTTATAGTAGCCATTTATTAAACACATACTTTATGTCAGATATTGCGTAAAATGCTAAACCTCCCTTTTATACATGCATGTTATTATAATCCCCATTTGAGAGATGAGAAAATGGATGGAACTGGCATTTGAATCATTTCTATCTAAACACAAAATTTGTATTCTTTCCATGACATTTTTCTATTTTTTCTCTATCAATAGATTTTATTTATATAATTTTTTATTGTGAAAAATAACATATATACAAAAAGCAATAAATTTCAAAGGACACCACAACAATTAGTTATAGAACAGATTTCAGAGTTTGGTATGGGTTACAATTCCACAATTTTAGGTTTTTTTTCCTCCTAGCTACTCCAAGACACTGGTTACTAAAAGAAATATCAATATAATGATTCAGGAGTCATACTCATTTGTTAAATTCTATCATCTGTGTTATAACTCGAACTTCTCCTTTGATCTTTCTCCCAATCTTTAGGGGTATTTGGACTATGGCCATTCTAACTTTTCCTTCTTAGAAAGGGCTGTTAATAATATAGGATAAGGGACGGAACAAGTTGATATTCTGGAGAGGCTGGCCCCTCAGAGTTTCTGGACTTATCTGGACTAGGAATCCATCTGGAGGTTGTAGGTTTTTGGAAAGTAATCATAGTGCATGGATCCTTTGTAGAATCTCAGATAAAGCCCTAGGTGTTCTTTAGGGTTGGAAGGATGGTTTTGGTTGGGGTTTGGCAAACCATGGTAAATAGCAGTATCTGGCTGAAGCAATATCTGCTTGCATAAGAGTAGCCTCCTGAGTAGCCTCTTGACTCTATTTGAACTCTCTCAACCACTGACACATTATTTGTTACAATTTTTCCCCCTTTTTGGCTAGGAAGGCATTGTCAATCCCACAGTGCCAGGGCCAGGCTCATCCCTGGGAATCATGTCCATGTTGTCAGGGAAATGTTCACCCCTGGATGTCATGTCCCACATAGTGGGGAGGGTAATGATTTTACTTGCAGAGTTGAGCTTAGAGAGAGAGAGAGAGAGGGCAAATTTATTTTTTTTTCAGTTTTTAAAAAAAGTTTATTGAAATTACACTTGATTAAAGAACAATAAACAACTAAACATGAAGTGCCAATTATATTGTAAGATGTTCACCTGAAGAGCAGAAGCTAATACCACTTTTTAAGTGACTCTTTTTTTAATTGATATATAGATATACATATAATATTGATATATATATTATATATTCACATACCATGTAATCATCCAAAGTGCACGATCAATGGTTCATAATATATCATCAGATAGCTATGCATATATCAACACAATTGATGCAGGATGTGGGTTAGGGGCAGGTGATGTTGGGTGGGCGGGGTGCGGGTGAACAGGTAGGGTGATGGGGGTGTTCGGGCAGAGGTGCACACATGTGCAGGGCGGAGGCTATGTGCACAGATGCACACATGAGCATTGCCAGGTGTGGGAGTAGGGAACTTGTGCCAGGGGATGGGGCAAGGGTATGCACGTGTGCAGGGCAGGAAGGTTGGGGTGCAGGGGTCAAGATGTTGGTGCACAGATGCATGGGTGCCTGGTGAAGAGGATGTGGCTGCACATGTGCATGAGTCTGGGGGGCAGGGTTCTGGTGTGAGCCGCGGGGCCCTAATATGTACCTGCGCAGAGCTCAGGCAGGTCGGGGAAAGGCTGTGCATTGTTTGGGCTGGGGGCAGATGTGGCCTGGGCATGAGGGTGCACCCACAGCCCAGATGTGCAGGCAACTGCTTGCAGTGGACAGGGAGTGGGAGGTGGGGGTCAAGGGGCTGGGTGTGGGTGCACAGGTCTCGGAGGGATGGAGTGAGACTGTGCTTGCATGAAAGAGGTGGGGCAGACTGGGGCAAGCATGAGCATGTGCACACAGGGAGGGAAGGGGGTGGGGGTATTTGGAGCATGGTGGGGTTGTGGGGGAAGTTGCAAGTTGTGGGGTGGGGGTGGGGGGGTGGGGGCATGCATGAGGGTAGCTTATTCAGGGAACATGGCTTGGCTTACTTCCTAGTCCCTGTCTTCCCATCTGTGCACTCATGAGGGCTCCGGGCCTCTGTTTGGAAAGGGGGACATTAGGCTGTTTGCATTAGCTGGACAGTCTTTGGTTCTCTGCATCTCAATTCTTCAGCTTTTGTAAACAGAACCTCCCTATGAGGTGTAGAAGACCCTCCTAGGTCACTTATACCCTGGAGTTACTGTCCCAGTCAACTTCTCCTTCACTTCTCTAGCTGTTCGTAGAGCAGGGGTGAACTCAACTTAGCCTATTCTGCCATCTCACCAGAACGCCCATGTGATTTTTGACAAGGGTACCAAGTCTACATAATGTGGAAAGAATAGTGTCTAAGAAATAGTACTGGGAAAACTGGATATCCACAAGCAAACAAATGAAAGTGGATCCCTACCTTACACCGTATACAAAAATTAATTCAGAATGGGTCAAAAGCCTAAATATAAGCACTAAAATTATTATACTCCTAAAAGAAAACAGGGAAATATCTTCAGGATCTTGAATTAAGGCAATGGGTCTTATGAAAAAGTCTGATGATTCTTAGACTTTTCACCAAAAACACAAGCAACAACAGAAAAAAAAAAGAAATTGCACTTCATCAAAATGTTTAAAATCTGTTCATCAAGTTGTGAGGCATGCAACTAGGTGAATGAATCTTAAGGACAGTATGTCGAATGAAACAGAAACAAAAAGACAAATATTATCATGTCTCACTCATATGGACTAACTAAAATGTACAAACTTGGAGAATTGAAGTCGAGAGCATGGGTTATCAGGTTGGGGCCTATTATAAAGGGTCCTAGATTGTAAGCTCTTATAACAGTAACATATATTCAGGAGTTGTAACTGTTATTTCTAAATTCTTGAGATATTGAGCCGTTTGTATATAGCCTGGTCATTCTCAGAAACTTCAGGTACTTATGTGACACCTGAGACTCAGAGTTAGAGCACTGAAGCTGAAAGTCAGCAGTACCCCATAAACCAACTGTTTAAAAATTTGAAAAAGTTATCAGACTTAGACTAGAGATATGAATGAAGCTGATCTTAGGCAGGCCACGGTGGCTCAGCAGGTAAGAACACTTGCCTGCTGTGCCCGAGGACCCGGGTTCGATTCCTGGTGCCTGCCCATGTAAAAAAACAAAAAACAACAACAAAAAAAAACCAATCAGTGAATGAAGCTGATCTGGATAGGACTAAGATAAATCAGAAAACAGGGTAAAGGATGATGTGGTCCATATTTTAAAACTTCAACTTGTGTGTGAGACCAAAGGAAGAGATGTTTATTGGGTGCAAAATTTGTATTTTAAGTAGCATATAATCTAATTTAACTTGTATGATCAGTTTAGTTGAACACCATAAGTACATGGAATCTTGAATAGGGTGAGAGAGCTTGTTGGTTTGTCCAGATTAGTGTGATGCCCTGCTATATCCCAGAGTAATTTGGGCAGAGAATAAAAAATATTTGCAAAGTCCTCTTGGGAGGCTGGGAGGAAGGAAGGAAATACTAAACTTCCCCATTTGGAGAATTTCTGATCTTCTTGCAAGCAGTGTGGACAATCACTTCAGTAGGCTGAGTCCTTGATCTTGGGATTCACCCCTATGAAACATTCTGGAAAAGGAGAAGCTAAGCCTACTTATAATTATGCCCAAGAGTCATCCCCAGGGAACCTCTTTTGTTGCTCAGATGCAGCCTCTCTTTCTAAGCCAACTCAACAGGTGAACTCACTCCCCTCCACCCCCAACCCCTCACGTAAGACATGACTCCCAGGTAACATGGGACAGAACTCCTGGGATGAGCTGAGACCTGGCATCATGGGATTTAGAGAGCCTTTGTGATCAAAAAGTGGAAGAGAGAAATGAGACAAAATAAGTTTCAGTGGCTGAGAGATTTTAAACAGAGTTGAGAGGTTATCCTGGAGGTTATTCTTATGCATTTTATAGATATTCCTTTTTAGTTTATGGTATATTGGGAAGGCTGGAGGGAAGTACCTGAAACTGTTAAGCTGTGTTCCAGTAGCCTTAATTCTTGAAGACTATTGTATAATGATATAACTTTTACAATGTGACTATGTGATTGTGAAAACCTTGTGTCTAATGCTCCTTTTATCCAGGGTATGGACAATGAGTAAAATAATTAAAATAAATAAATAATAAAGGAGATAAGGGTAAATAATTGGGTAGATTGAAATACTAGTGATCAATAAGAGGGAAGGCTAAGGGGTACAGGATATATGAGTTTTTAATTTTTAAAATTTTTTTTTTCTGGAGCGATGCAAAGGTTCTAATAATGATCATGGTGATGAATAAACAACTGCATGATGATATTATGAGCCATTGACTGCATACCACATATGGAATATATGTGTGTGAAGATTTCTCAAAAATATTTTTTAAAAATTTGATCATCAAAGGACATCATTAATAAAGTAAAAAACAACCTACAAAATAGGAGAAAATATATGGAAACCACATACCAGATAAGGGCTTAATGGCTAGAATATATAAGGAAATCCTACAACTCAATAACAAAAGACAAAGAAGTTAATTAAAAAATGCCCCGAGGACACGAAAAGATATTTCTCCAAAGTCCAGAAAGCACATGAAAAGGTGCCCAGCATCATTAGCCATTAGGGAAATGCAAATCAAAACCTCAACGAGATACCACTTCATATCTACTAGAATGACTATGATTAAAAAGACAGAATAGGTGTTGGTGAAGATGCAGAGAAATAGGAACCATCATGCATTTTTGGCAGGAATGAAAAATAGTGCAGCCACTCTGGAAAATATTTGATATTTCCTTAGAAAGTGAAGTACAGAATTACCATGTAACTTGACAATCCCACTTCTAGGTATTATCAAAAGAATTGTAAGTAGGAACTTGAACACATATGTGCATACCAATGTTCATAGCAGCATTATTCACAATAGCCAAAGGTAGAGGCAACCCAAATGTCCAGCAACAGATGAATGAATAAACAAAATGTGATATATGCATACAATGGAATATTACGCAACCCCGACAAAATGAAGCTCTGATACATACTATGACATAGATGAAATTTGAGGATAATTATGTTGAGTAAAATGTCAGGTACAAAAGCAAATGTTGCACGATTAGTCACTTATATGAAATAACTAGAAAATGCAAATTCATAAAGACAGAAAGTAGATTACAGGTCACCAGGGGTAGGTTTGGGAATGTGGATGGGAAGTTAATGCTTAATTGGTACAGAGATTCGGTTTGGGGTGATGGAAAAGTTTTGGTAATGGATGATGGTGATGGTAGCACTCCTTTGTCATTTTAAATAACACCACTAAATTGTGTATTTGAAAGTGGTTAAAATGGGAAATTTTATTTGTACATAAAGAATTTTAAAAAGCAGTCAAAGAGCTGCATATATTCCAAGAGCCAGTATTACAAATGCTGTCAGCAACCTACCACTCCCCAAGAAGTTGCTTCATCTCAAAAGACAAACAATGGGGAATATAAACTGATTGGAAGGGGTCACTACTGAACCACTCCATTGTTTCCAGTTTCCATATGCTCACTTGCCTTCTTGACTCAAATTAAGGGGCATTTGAGAGGGTGCTGGAATGGAGACAGTAAGGATGGAGGAACAGAGGCATGGCATGGATGTGAGTGCCAGTTTTCCCATAGCTATTAAGATACTCTGTGGAATGATTCCTGCCACTCCCATGTGACAGGTCAGGAACAGTCAGAACAAGAAGCCTTGGCTAGGAGGAGCTCTGGGTATTTCCTGGAAAGCTGCCAGCCTGGTGTATTTAAGAGAAAAACTGCCCCCAAAGCTGGAAAAAAATGCAAATGCTCATGGAGAGATGAATGGATAGACTGTGGTAAGTCCATGCAATGGGATATTACTCATCAATAAATGGAATGAACTGCTGATGCATGCTACAACATAGATAAATCTAAAAAATCATTATTCTGAGTAAAAGCAGCTAAACCAAAAAAGGATACATACTGCGTGCTGCATTTATATATAAAACTCAAGAAAATGCAAACTATTCTATAGTGACATAAAGCAGGTCATTGGCTTTTGGGACTGGGGTGGGGCAGGCATGTATAGAAGGAATGGATTACTAAGGGGCATTAGGGTTGGTGGATATGTTCGCTATCTTGATTGTGGTGGTGGTTTTATGGTCAAAAGTTTCAAATTGTAGACTTTACTATGAACAGCTGATTATATGTCAACTACACCTTGATATAGCTAAGCAATGAGAGAAACATAGAGCCAGAGAGAAGGAGAGAAAGACTAATGCTGCTCAGAATAAACAACAACCAGAAAACCACAATGACGGGGAAAGAATAATGGAGAGAAGCCTGCAGCCAAGGCTCCATCTTGGCACTGCTTTGACCTCCACACTGTGGGAACCCAAGAACCCTGCTCTGGGCATGGGAGACCGAAGAGGATCTCACCTGGCAGAGCCACCCATGTCCCAGTTCGTCTCGGGCCCAAAGGATTCTTTCCAGAACCATTGACAGACTGGATCCCCAAAACAGGTACTCTCTGAGATGGAGGGAACCCAACCTCCCAAACTGGCTGTGAGATGGAGCTCAGGCATCAGAGAAACAAGGGCCACTGAGGTCCTGCCCATTCTGAGCCATGCCTGGTTTTCTCCTTCTAAGTCAAAGTCTCACACCCTTCTGGGTGAAGTCACCAGGACAGGTCCCCACAGTACTTGGCGCTAGGTGTGTGTGTTGCAGGTAGGGTGATCTGCATTTTGGGACCTTCATAGGCTTGTTGTGTGCTGATCACATGGTTGGCAGGGCTTGTGGTAAATATGCTCGACACCAGCGACTTCCACTTAGAACATGAGCACTGATTCCATGACATGATTTAGAAAGGACAGCCCTCATAAAGCCCCTTTCAGCTGGATTTAAACTTCAGGAAGGGGCCATTGATTTATCGTTACTTTTTATGCACTTGTCTTTAGATGCTGTAGGAAGTCAAAAGTGGAGTGCTGGGAAGTGGAGAAGGGAGCAAACCATTCAAAACCTGCCGCACTGCTGAAGACAATGACCTAAGCATAGATTTAATCTGTTTTAAGAAGGAAGGCTGGGGGCACAGAGGAGAAGCCTGAAATGCACTCACTATTCAAAAGAAATAGGGCTAAGCAATAGGGAACCAGGCTAAGAGGCCTTAGCAATAAGGCTAAGATACAAGGCATGGGAAATACCTTCGATGAGCGACCAATGGAAATGTAGCCATGTGGTCCTCACTTGTGGCCATCAGGGGTCCAGCTGCAGATAGAAGCCATGCTCCCTAACCTGTAGGGCAGGGCCCGTGGATTCATTCTTCTCCATACCCTCCACTCCCCTACAACATGTTTAATTGTGACAGATAGGGCTCAGGAGGAGCCCAGAGAAGGCCAGAGGCTGACTGTCCCAGGTAGACAATATGAAATGGTTTCATGACTTTTGCTCTCCCAGAGAACTCTTCAGAAAACACTCATCCTTTTAAGTAGCCAGCCTTGAGGTCAGACACAGCAAGACTGAGGAGTGACTCCTTTCTTTTCCTCAGAGGGTTGTCTGAGTGAAGTGCTTAGTGGCTGGGACCAGGGTCAGAAATTGCTTTCATTCTCATGGTCCTATTCTGAGGATTTATGGATTTTTATTTGCAGGTTTAGAAATCTTCTAGTTTCACACATTTCTCTTTGTTCAGTGAATGTTTCCTGCCCACACCCCCATCCTTTCCATAAAAATCTCATGAAAGAAAAAATATTTGTTCCCTTTCTTGCTCCAATGGCACTGGAGATCAAATGAGGGTACAGGAATACCACCCACTCCCTTTAACTGCTCAGTTAGTTTGGCCCAGGGCATTGGGTGTGACTGGACGATTTCACCCCAACCCCCTGCATCAGCTCGAGGTTCCTGTTTCACTGGAGAAAGATCTCTATGGAAAGAGGACTTGACCTGAGGCTCCTTTCTGAAGGGTCTCTGGCCTTTACAAGGTAGAATCTGCCTTCCTCCAACCTGCACAGCTCTGAGTCCCCATTCTCCTGCTTGGGTTTCAAACAGACTCACCTGGGCAGAGAATTGCTAGAGAATGTATTACTCTATTGAGAGCTTCCAGCACCAGCTATTAATTTTTTTTGACATTTACTTATTTTTATTAATTTATTTTATTTAGTAGACATATCAACATGCAAACACAAATATTTTCCCATATGATCATTCCATTCTACATATATAATCAGTAATTCACAATATCATCACATAGTTGTATATTCATCATCATGATCATTTCTTAGAACATTTGCATCAATTCAGAAAAAGAAATAAAAACAAAACAGAAAAAAAATTCATATGTACCATACCCATTTACCCTCCCTTTCATTGATCACCAGCATTTCAATCTACTCAATTCATTTTAACATTTGTTCCCCCTATTTTTTATTTATTTTTAATCCATACTTTTACTTGTCTGTTGACAAGGTAGATAAAAGGAACATCAGACACAAGGTTTTCACAATCACACAGTCAAATTGTGAAAGCTATATCATTATACAATCATTTTCAAGAAACATGGCTACTGGACCATAGCTCTACATTTTCAGGCAGTTCCCTCGAGCCTCTCCATTACACCTTAACTAAAAAGGTGGTATCCATATTATGCGTAAGAATAACCTCCAGGATAACCTCTCCACTCTGTTTGGAATCTCTCAGCTATTGACACTTTATTTTGTCTCATTTCACTCTTCCCCCTTTTGGTCGAGAAGGTTTTCCCAATCCCTTGAGGCTGAGTCCCAGCTCATTCTAAGATTTCTGTCCTATGTTGCCAGGAAGGTCCATACCCCTGGGAGTCATTTCCCACGTAGAGGGGGGAGGGCAGTGAGTTTGCTTGTTGTGTTGGCTAAGAGAGAGAGAGGCCACATCTGAGCAACAAAGGAGGTTCTCCAGGGAGTGACTCTTAGGCTTAATTTTGCTAGCTATTAAGTTTTGAATGTTGTTTAGGCACTACTGTAACATATAAGTTTTGTTTGTTGATTTCTGTCTTTATTATGGTACCTCTGCTGTGGTTATAATCATTCCAATTTATGAGTTGTTGTATCCCAGTCTTATGCATACCCTGCAGAGCCTGAGAGAATCCTAAAGAAATAATTATTATATATGTTCAGTTCTCATATGCCCTTAAATAGCACTTTCATTATGCATATGCAGTGTGAGCCCAAGGGGAAGTTTGAAGCAGAATTGTTTTCTCCTTGAACTGGACATGGGTAAGAAGCTGTTTTTTTTTTTTTCTTTTTCCTTCAAAGAACTCTTAACCTTTGATACTGAGAAGAACATGGAGCTAAAAACTTAATTGGGAAAATAAACACCAGAAACATATCAGGTGTGAAAAAAGAAGGGTAAAAAAAATTGAACAGCAAGTGAAAGGTATTCTTACATGAAATAATACATGCTCGTGGAAGAAAAAAATCATAAAATTTAGAAAGACAAATGGAGAAAATAAGTCGCCCACTATCCCACCACTCCAAGTTAATAACTGTTAACATTTTGAAAAATGCTTTCTCTGAGTTTTCAATGTGTGTATGTACATTTACGTTTGCACGTATCTGTGTATTTAGTATGATTTTGTACATATTTTGTAACTTGCTTTTTTTAAACATTTTTATTGTTAAATATAACATATATAAAAAGAAAAGAAAGAAAAAGCAACAAAGTACACTTCAAGAAGAGTTACAGAACAGATTTCAGAGTTTGTTATGGGTTACCATTCCACTTTTTCAGACTTTTCCTTCTAGCTGCTCCAAAACACTGGCGGCTAGAAGAAATATATATATACTTTTTCTTTTTTTGTGAAAAATAATACATATACAAAAAAGCAATAAATTTCAAAGCACATTGCAACTATAGTTGTAGAAGAGATTTTGAAGTCTGGTATGGGCTATAATTCCACAATTTTAGGTTTTTATTCCTGATTGCTCTAAGTTACTGGAGACTAAAAGAAATATCAACATAATGATTCAGCAATTGTACTCATTTGTTAAACCCTACCTTCTCTGTATAACTCCACCATCATCTTTGATCTTTCTCCCACTCTTTAGGGGTATTTGAACTACGTCCATTCTAACTTTTTCATATTGGAAGGGGCTATTGATAATATAGGATAGGCAGATGGGACTAGTTGATGTTCTGGAGAGGCTGGCCCCTCTGCATTTCAGGACTTATCTGGTCCAGGGACCCATCTGGAGGTTGTAGATTTCTGGAAAGTTACTCTAATGTATGGAACCTTTGTAGAATCTTACATAATGCCCTAGTGTTCTTTTTAACTTGCTTTTTAAATTCAAATACATCATGACAGTCTTTTCAAGTAACGATGTACTAAAACATCATTGTATGGATGTATCACAATTTACCCAATAAATTCCCTCCTAATAAGGTCTTTGCTATCAAACTAATCAACCAATTAACAAGTCCTAAATTCCAGAAAACAACTTTACCAATTAAAAAAAATTAAGTAGGACAGTGTGACAATGGCTCAGTGGCAGATTTCTCACTTGCCATGAAGGAGAATTGAGTTTGATTCCCGGTGCCTGCCAATGTAAAAAAAAGAAAAGAAAAGAATTAAATATGTAAGGCCATAACATAAGTGAATATCTTTGTTCTTAGGAAATGTACATGGCAATTTTAGATGTTCAAGGGGCAGGATGCATACACCCTACACTCAAGTATTCAGAGAATTGGTAATAGATGAGAGATAGGTAGATAGATAGATAGATAGATAGATAGATAGATAGATAGATAGATAGATAGATAGATAGATAGATGATAGCTAGAATAACACTGCAAACATGGTAAAAAGTTAAAATTGTGGATCTGAGTATCTGGGATGGTAGGGGTACGTTGGAGTTCTCTGTATGGGGATTCATATCATCTTTGTAAATGCCCTGCAAGTTTAAATGTATTTCACAATAAAAAGCTTAAAAAAAAAAAAAAGAATTCAGTATAATGTCATAAGCTTCATGGGGAAACTAACCATGGGAATCTGGGGAAGGAAACATTGTTTAATGTGCCGAGGACCTAACAGAAATTAGGGTGACTATAAGGAAAATTGGAAAATGTATAGAAAACGTATTCAATCTATGATGTCATACAAAAATAAAGTTTTGAAGCTAGATAAAGATTCTAATTATTTTCTTAGGCAAGTTTGAGCCTCAATTTCTTTATTTGTAAAAAGAAATAATAGTTTCTACACTAAAAAAGTAACCACAGGAGAAACTGTGGGAAGATGGCAGAGTAAGAATCTCCAGGAATCAGTTCCTCAACCAGAACGACTATTAAACAGGCAAGAACTGTCAGAATCGACTATTTTGAAACTCCAGAGTCCAATAGAACATTGTAGAATCAGGAAAGAGCAAGAGGAAGAGACAGCGTATCAGTGAATTGTTGTCTATGCACAGAGGTTACTGTTGGCCAGCCCCTACTCTTGTGGGCGGGCAGCTGTGCAGTCTGGCTCCTGGCGTAGCTTGCTGATGCCAGCCCGGAACATGAAAACCCAGTTCCCCAAGGTTTTGATTAGCTGCTCCTGATAGCTGGATGATCAGCTCTGCGGGAGGCCATTGTCACCACCTGCCCCAGACAAAGGCAGTGGAGGAGACTTAAAGAAGTTTTGCTTCCTCAGAGCTGCGGAGGCCAGTTGAAGGCTGCATTTGCTGGGCAGGTGTCCAGTCAAGAAAGTGTAGTTTTGGGGAGCTGCAGGAGAAGCTCCTGGCTTCCATCCTGGCTCCTCACTTATAACTAAGGCAAGAAAAAGAAATACAAGGCATCCAAATTGGAAAAGAATAAAAACTTTCCTACTTGTAGATGACATGATCCTATATAAAGAAAATCCTGAAAAAAACCACAACAAAGCTTAGAGCTAATAAATGAATTCACCAAGTGGTGGAGTAGGAGATCAACACCCCCAAAGCAGTGTTCCTTTATGCTAGTAATGAACAATCATAAGAACAAATCAAGGGGGAAAAAAACACTGTTTATAATAGTAACTAAAATAATCAAATATCTAGGAATAAATCTAACCAAGAATGTAAAGGAATTGTACACAGAAAACTACAAAACATTGACAAAACAAATTTGTGCTAGTTTGAAAGGATGTATGCACCCTAGAAAATCCATGTTTTAATCTAAATCCCATTTCATAAAGGCAGAATAATCCCTATTCAATAGTGTATGTTTGAAACTGTAATCAGATCATCTCCCTGGAGATGTGATTTAATCTAGAGTGGTTGTTAAACTGGATTAGGTAGAGGCATGTCTCCACCCATTTGGGTGGGTCTTGATAAATTTCTGGAGTTCTATAAAAGAGGAAACATTTTGGAGATGGCGATTCGGAGAGAGCAGAGAATGCTGCAGCACCATGAAGCAGAGAGTCCACGAGCCAGCGCCCTTTGGAGATGAAGAAGGAAAATGCCTCTGGGGAGCTTCATGAAACAGGAAGCCAGGAGAGAAAGCTAGCAGATGATGCCATGCTCGCCGTGTGCCCTTCCAGCTAAGAGAGAAACCATGACAGTGTTCATCATTTGCCTTCTCACTTGAGAGAGAAACCCTGAACTTCATCAGACTTCTTGAACCAAGGTATCTTTCCCTGGATGCCTGTGATTGGACATTTCTATAGACTTGTTTAATTGGGACATTTTCTCAGCCTTAGAACTGTAAACTAGCAAGCTAGAACAAAATTCAAAGAAAAAAATGGACAAGCATGCTGTGTTCATGGATTGGAAGGCTAAATTTTGTTATGATGTCATTCTACCCAAATAGATTTACAGATTCAACACAATCTTAATCAAAATTGGAACAACCTTCTATTTCTTTCTTTGAAGAAACAGAAAGCCACTCATCAAATTTATATGGAAGGGAAAAGGACTCCACATTGCCAAAGCCATCTTGAGAAGGAAGAATGAAGTTGGAGTACTTACACTTCCTGAACTCAAAATGTATTATGAAGCTGCAATAATCAAAACAGCATGGTGCTGGTGCTGGAGACATTTCTCTGAGGGCTTGAGTGGTTGGCTGAGGGCATGAGCATCAGAACACCATGGTTCGCTGATGTGGAAAACCACTGAGGCGAATGTTCTCAAGGACACTGACTCAAGAGCCTGAAGAGACCTGAATAGAGAGTGTTCTGATAAGAAATAAATGGTTCCTGGGACAAGGAGCTGGGAACCAAACTTTGTAGCTTTGCAGGCATGACAGATATTCAAAAATAATCTTGCTTTGATTATACTCCCTAAAGCAGTTCCCACATAAGGAACATACAATAAATATGAGTACGCCAGTATATTCAGGGTTCTTGCTCCTAATGAGTTTGAGTCCCTGACCACACTTAACTATCATCTTGTGTCTGTCGTTTCTTAATCCTGCGCGGAACTCCTTCTTCTCCCCTGTTCTCCGGGGAACTCCCCGGCGTACTAGCACAAGGACAAACATATAGACCAACAGAATTGAGATCAGAAGTCACTCTCACATGTATGATTTTTTAATAAGTGAGTAAGGACCAGTCAATTGGGAAATGATATTTTCTGCAACAAATGGTACTGGAAAAACTGGATCTCCATATGTAAAAGAATGAAGGTGGACCCCTAACTCACATTATATGCAAAAATCAACTAAAAATGGATCAGAACCATCAAACTTCTAGAAGAAATGTAGAAAAGAATCCTCAGGACCTGTGTTAGGCCATGGTTCTTAGACTTTACATCCAAATCACAAACAACAAAAGAAAAATAGGTAAGTGGGATCTTATCAAAATTAAAAACTTTTGCTTCTCAAAGTTCTTTATCATGAAAGTAAAATGGCATCCTACACAATGAGAGAAAATATTTGGAAACCACTTACTAGATAAAGGTTCAATATGCAGAATATATTAAGATATCCTACAACTCAAACAAAAAGACAAGCAATTAAATAATAAACAAAAGGTTTGAATAGGCATTTCTCCAAAGAAGATATAAAAATGGCAAAAAAAAAGCACATGAAAAGATGCTCAATGTCATTAGCCATTAGAGAAATGCAAATCAACAACACAATGAGATACCCTACTAGAATGACTAATATTTAAAAAGCAGAAAATAATAAGTGGTGAGGATGCAAAAATAGGAACCCTTGTGCATTTTTGGAGGGAATGCAAAATGATGCAGCCATCATGGAGGACAGTTAGGTAGTTCCTCAGAAAGATAAGTATAGAATTATGATATGACCTAGCAATCCCACTGCTAGGTATATACCCACAAGAATTGAAAATAGGGACTTGAACAGATATTTTCATACCCAAGTTCATAGTAGCATTATTCACAATAGCAAAGGTGGAGACAACCCGAATGTCCACCAAGTGATGAATGGATAATCAAAATGTGGCATATACATACAATGGAATATTATTTAGCTCTGAAAAAGAATGAAGTTTTGATACCTGTGTCAACACGGGTGAACCCTTGAAAACATCGTGTTGAATGAAATAAGCCAAACACACAAAGACAAATATTGTAGATTCTCACTAATATGGAATAATTACAATAAGGAAACTCGGTTATATTCTAGAATATAGTTTACCAGGGGCCAAGGTGGAGGTAAGGAATAGAGAGTTAAAGCTTAAAACATACAGAGTCTCTTTTGGAGATGATGGAAAAGTTTTGTTTATGAATGGTGGTGATGGGAGCTTATCATCATGAATGTAATTAACAGCACAAGTATTTCATAGATTATAACTTGAATGTGGTTAAAAGGGGAAATTTTAGGCTGTGTCTATTTTACTAGAATAATTTATTTACAACAAATTCATGGAACTGTACAACACTATGCTGGTTTGAAAGGATGTATGTCCCCTAGAAAAGCCATGTTTTCATCTAAATCCCATTTCATAAAGGCAGAATAATCCCTGTTCAATGCTGTATGTTTGAGTCTGTAATTAGATCATCTCCCTGGATATGTAACCCAATCAAGAGTGGTTGTTGGGCTGGATTCGGGGAGATGTGTCTCCACCCATTTGGGTGGATTTTGATTGTTTCTGGAGTCCTGTGAAAGAGGGAACATTTTGGAGAATGAAAGATTCAGAGAGAGCAGAGAATGCTGCAGCACCACAAAGAAGAGTCCAC
>PVIY010048055.1:0-17509 GCA_004026745.1 Myrmecophaga tridactyla | reverse complement strand
CTTGAAAATGTCCAGATTAAGGCACCAACGAGAGGTTACCATCTCTCAAGAAAGGCTTATGCCATCCAGAACACCTCTGTCAGCTGGGAAGGCACATGGTTGACAACTGCTGGAGTCTTTGGCTTCTTGTTTTAAACAGCTTCCCCAGGGGCATTTCCCTTCTGCATTTCCAAAGGTCTCTGGCTGCATGGGCTCTAAAACTTTTTCCAAAATTGTTCTCTCTTAAAGGATTCCATTAAGCAACTCCACCTGGAATGGGTGGAGATACATCTCTCTGAAAACCTCTTAATAAAAAAGGTCCCTCCCATAATTGGATGGGTCATATCTCCATGGAGACAACTTAGTCAAAAAGATCCTACCCAATATGATAGAGCCAGGATTAAATAACATGTTTTTTTCTGGGATACATGACAGTTTCAGCCAGCACACTGACCAGTGGAATAGAATTGAGTGTTCAGAAATATACCCTCTCATCTATGAATAATTGATCTTTGATAATGTGGTCAAGCTAACTCAACTGGAACAGAGCAGCCTCTTCAATAAATGGTGTTTGGAGAACTGGATATCTATATTCAAAAGAATGAAAGAGGACCCATATCTTACACCTTATACAAAAATAAACTCAATATGAACCAAAGACCCAAATATTAGAGCTAAGACCATAAAACTTTTAGAAAAAAATGTAGGGACATAGTTATAAATATTGCGATAGGAGGTGACTTCCTAGACCTTACACCCAAAGTGTAAGCAATGAAAAGAGAAATAGATGAATGAGATCTTCTTAAAATTAAACACTTTGGGGCATCAAAAAACTGTCAGGACAGTAAAAAGGCAGCCTAGGTAATGGGAGAGAATATTTGGAAACCACATATCAGATATGGGTTTAATATCCAGAATTCACAGAAAGATTCTACAACTCAACAACAAAAAAGACCAAAAAAAATCCCAATTTAAAAATGGGCAAAAGACATGGACAGACACTTTTCAGAAGAGGAAATACAAATGGCTACAAAACATATGAAAGGATGCTCAACCTCACTGGCTATTAGGGAAATGCAAATTGTAATCACCGTGAGATATCATCTCATGCCTACAAGAATGGCCATTATAAAAAAAATGGAAAACTACAAGTGCTGGAGAGTACGTGTAGAGAGACGCACACTTATCCACTGTTGGTGGGAATGTAGAATGGTGCAACCACTCTGGAAGGCAGTTTGGTGATTCCTCAGGAAGCTAAGTATAGAATTGTCATATGATCCAGCAATCCCATTACTAGGGATATATTCAGAGGAACTGAAGGTAAGGACACAGACATTTGCACACCAATGTTTTTTGTGGTATTATTCACGATTGCCAAGAGATGGATACAGCCCAAATGTCCATCAACGGACGAGTGACTAAACAAATTGTGGACTATACATACAATGGAATATTAAACAGCTGTAAGACAGAATAAAGACATGAAGCATGTAACAACGTGGATGAAACTTGAGAACATTATGCTGAGTGAAATTAGCCAGAAACAAAAGGACAAATACTGTATGGTCTCACTAATATGAACTAACATTAATGAGTGAACTTTGAGGGTCAAAGTTAAGAACACAGGTTACCAGGATATAGTAATAGGGTAGAAATTGGGCAGTTGCTGCTGAAGGAGAACAGAATGTTTAATAGGACTAATTGTAAAGATCCAGAAGTGGGTAACACAAAACTATATGATAGTAGTACAATATTGTAAATACAATACTCTTACAATATTGTAAGAAGCTGAGTGTGAGTATGATTGAGGGAGGAGGGCTGGATACATGTATGACACCAGAAGGAAAGACAGAGGATAAAGATAGAGAAGGTATAACTTAGCGATGCCTAGAGTGAATAATGATGGTGATTAAATGTACAAATATAAGAATGATATTTTTGCATGAGGGAGAACAAGTGAATGTCAACATTACAAGCGTTGAAAATATGATGGTATACTAGGAAAAATACAATCAATGCAAACCAGGGTCTATAGTTGAAAGTAACATTGTAATATGTTTCCACTGAATGTAATAAAGGCAATAGGCCAAAGTTAATTGCCAATAAGTGAGAGATATGAGGGAGAAGTACAGATCCTCTTTGGAAGAAATGGAAATGTTCTCATATAGCTTGTGGTGGTGATGGCATGGTTATGTGATTATACTGGGAACTGTTGTTTTTTTACTGAGATTGCATTGTATGATGTGTGAATAAAACTGTTTAAAAATGAACAGAGAGATACAAGTGCTAGAGAAAATGTGGAGAGAGAGAGATATACCCATTCAGTGTGGGTAGGGAAGTAGGATGGTGCAGCCCCTCTGGAGGGCAGTGTGGTGACCCCCATAAGAGGCTAGGGGTGGGTTTGCTGTATGATCCTGCAATCCCGCCTGCAGTTAGGTGTACACTTGGAGGAACTGAGAGCAGAGATGTGAATGGGTATTTGCGGACATTTGCATACTGGTGCTTATGGCGGCAGTGTTTGAGTTTTGCAATGGACAGAGGTGGCCTAAGGTACATTGACTAAGAAATTGAAGGTGAAATTGAGTTGTATACATACAATGGCCTATGGAGCAGCTACAAGAAGGAATGAAGTTGTGAGTCATGGAACTAGGCAATTGAATCTTGAGGATAGTACGTTGAATGAAATAAGCCAGAAATGAAAAGACAATATTATAATGCCTCACTAATATGGGCCACCTATAATGTGCAAACTCTGTGAATTGAATTTGCGAGCATTAATTATCAGGTGAAGGTCTATTGTAAAGTTTCTTAGATTGTAAGCTCTTACAGCAGTCACATCTTTTGTGGAGTTGTAACTGATATTTCTAAATTCTGAAATGCTGAACTCTTTGTGTATAACCTGGTTGTTTCCTAGAACTTTGGGTATTTGTGTGACACCTGAGACTCAGAGTTAGAGTTCTGCAGCTATAAAAGTCAGCATTACCCCATATAGTAACTGTTAAAAACCCTGAAAAAGTGATCAGACTTTAATTAGAGATGTGAATAAAGCTTATCTGTTTAAAACTAAGGTAAATCAGACTAAAAACGAAAGGATGATATTGACTATTTTAAAACTTCAATTTTTGTATGAGATCAAAGGATAAGATGTTGATTTTGTGCAAAATTTATATTTTTGGTAGCACACTATCTGGTTTAACTTGGGTGGTCAGTTTGTTCCAACACCATAACTACATGGAACCTTGAATAAGGAGTGAGATCTTGTTGTTTTGTATAGGTTAGTGCGATGCCCCAAAATATCCCAGAGTGATATGGGCAGAAGATTAAAAAGTATTTGCAAAGTTCCCTTTAGGAACCAGGGAAAAAAGTGGAAATATTAAACTTCCCCACCATTGGGGACTGCCAATTTGATAGGCTAGGCCCTTGATCTTGGGGCTTGCCCTTATGGAACTTATTCCTGTAAAGGAGAAGCTAAGTCTACTTATGATTATGCCTAAGAGTCACCCCTCAGAGAACCTCTTTTGTTGCTCAAATGTGATCTCTCTCTCTCTCTCTCTAAGCCAAGTCAGCAGGTGAGCTCACTGCCTTCACCCCTATGTGGGATGTGACTCCCAGAGGTGTAAATCTCCCTGGTAACATGGGACATGACTCCAAGGGATTAGCCAGGCCCTGGTATCATGAGATTGAGAAAGACTTCTTGACCAAAAGGGGGAAGAGAAATGAAACAAAATAAAGTTTCAGTGGCTGAGAGATTTCAAACAAAGTTGAGAGGTCATTCTGGAGGTTATTCTTATGCAGAATATAGATATCCCTTTTCAGTTTTTGGTGTATTGGAGTAGCTAGAGGGAAATACCTGAAACTGTTGAACTGTAATCCAGTAGTCTTAATTCTTGAATACGACTGAATAACTATAGAGCATTTAAGGTATGGCTGTGTGTGCCAGTTTGAAAGGATTATGTTCCCTAGAAAAGTCATGTTTTAAACCTGATCCATCTTATGGAGGCCACTGTTTCTTTTAATCCCTATTCAGTACTGTAGCTTGGAAACTTGATTAGATAATTTCCCTGGAGATATGATGCGCCCAATTGTGGGTATTAACCTTTGATTAGAGGGAGATGTGACTCCACCCATTCCAGGTAGATCTTGATTAGTTTACTGAAGTCCTTTAAAAGAGGAAACATTTTGGAGAAAGCTTCAGAGCCATGAGAACCATGAAAGCCCATGCAGCCAGAGACCTTTGGAGATAAGGGAAGAAAACACCCCTGCGGGAGCTTCATGAAACAAGATGACTGGAGAAAAAGCTAGCAGACATCACCATGTTTACCATGTGCCTTTTCAGTTGAAAGAGAACCCGTGAACCTCATCAGCCTTCTTGAACCAAGGTATATTTCCCTGGATGTCTTAGAATGGACATTTCTATAGCCTTGCTTTAATTTGGCCATTTTCATAGCTTTAAAATTGTAAACTTGCATCTTAATAAATTCCCCTTTTAAAAAGTCATTCTGTTTCTGGTATTTCACATTCTGGCAGCTAGCAAACTAGAACACAGCGTGATTGTGAAAACTTTTTGTCTAACACTCTTTTTATCCAGTGTATGAATAGATGAGTGAAAGAAAAGACATAGAATAAATATTAATGGGGTCAAAGGGTATGGGCGTTTTGTATGTTCTTTTTTTTACTTTTATTCTTTTTTTTTGGACAAATGAAAATGTTCAAAATTTATATCTTGACTAGTGCATTTCCTAATATAACTTATGTAGAGAGCTTGGTTGAACACCATAAGTACATGGAACCTTGGGTAGGACATGAGATTTTCTTGGTTTGTCCACCATGATGCCCCAATGAATCCCAGAGTGATTTGATCAGTGAATAAAAAAGTATTTGCAAAGTCCCCATCGGGGAATGTTGAGAAAGGGGGAAAATTCAAACTCCCCAAGTTGAATTCTTGATATTCTCACAAGCATTGTAGACAACCAAAGCTATAGGCTGAGCCCCCAGTCTTGGGGTTGGTTCATATGAAACTTAACCCCACAAAGGATAGGTTAAGCCTACTTAAAATTAGGCCTAAGAGTCGCCCCCAAGAGAGCCTCTTTTGTTGCTCAGATGTGGCCTCTCTCTGCAGCCAACACAACAAGCAAACTCACCACCCTCCTCCTGTCTATGTGGGACATGACCCCCAGGAGTGTGGACCTTCCTGGCAATGTGGGACAGAAATCCTAGAATGAGCTGAGACTCATCATCAAGGGACTGAGGAAAACCCTGAGAAAACCCTGAGACTCAGCATTAAGAGATTGAGAAAACCTTCTCAACCAAAAGGGGGAAGAGTGAAATGAGACAAAGTATCAATGGCTGAGAGATTCCAAACAGAGTGGAATATTCTTATGGTTAATTCTTATGCATTAAGTAGATATCACCTCGTTATTCGAGATGTAATGGAGAGGCTGGAGGGAACTGCCTGAAAATGTAGAGCTGTGTTCCTGTAGCCATGTTTCTTGAAGATGATTGTATAATGATAAAACTTTCACAACATGACTGTGTGATTGTGAAAACCTTGTGTCTGATGCTCCTTTCATCTACCTTGTCAACAGACGAGTAGAACGTATGGAATAGAAATAAATAATAGGGGGAACAAATGTTAAAAAATAAATTTAGTTTGAAATGTTAGTGATCAATGAAAGGGAGGGGTAAGGGGTATGGTATGTATATATTTTTCTTTTTCTGTTTTCATTTTATTTCTTTTTCTGCTGTCTTTTTATTTCTTTTTCTGAATTGATGCAAATGTTCTAAGAAATGATCATGATGATGAATATGCAACTATGTGATGATATTGTGAATTACTGATGATATATGTAGAACGGAATGATCAAAATAAGAATGTTTACATTTAATTGATGTTTTTATTTTATTTAAATAAATAAATAAATAAAATTAAAAATCAATTGTGATGATGAATGCACAGCTATATGATGATACTGTGAACCTCTGGTTGTAAAATTTGGATGATAATATGGGTATGTGAATATATAATATAGCTCAACAAAATTGCATTAAAAAAGAGTCTATGATTTTTAATCAATTATTTACTTCCCTTAATATCCGAGATAGACGATACTGTCATTATATTACCTTCAATAATTTCTAAATGTGAGATTTTTGAAAAATATTTTGCATTTTTAAATGAGAAATTATTATAACTACAGTTGTAAAAATATGTCTCAAAAAGTGGACTGAGTGAACTGATATGTAAATTTCCAAGGCCCCTCTATTCATTGCTTCTGTCTCAGTGGTTCTCACTTTTAGTACTTAATGAATTTTTAGCATAGAAGTGCATTCATTCATGGGTTTGCACTCAAAACCACTGGCTTGGCTCCCTTTACCTTCCACAATGCTAAGTAACTATCTTAGTATTTGCCCTAGTCCCTCCCCTTCAAAATATGTGCTGTTTTCCTCATTATGGGTTTGCTAAGAGCAAATGTAGTAATCCTTTAAAAACAGGGGACATTTGTTACAGCAGAATATTGCATCTGGTAGAGAAGGAACCCCAGCCATGAGTCCTGTAAATGACACTTTTTCTTCTTTCTTTGTTTCTTTCAGAACTTTGCTGCCTTGTCTCTTCTGTACTGGGCACTGTCTGGCTCAGCTATCAGAGTATAGACAAAAAAATTAGAAGCTACCCTTCTGGGGATGAAGCTAGTTTCTTGTCCAGCAACTCTAGCAATCTTCTTTACTTGGCTTAGTTTTGCACTGCCTGCTGGACTGGAAGGTTGCCACTTTTCTGTTCCCCGACATCGTGTTTTCTGATATCCATGCTCCCCAGTAGGCAAAACAATTGTTCTTTTGGTCACTTACATGCAAGGCTCAGCAAAGCCAGGGGCTGTCCACAGATCAGGTGAAGGGGAATCTGGGTGTGAGTGCTCTAATCAGTTCATTGTTGGCATCACCCCAGCTTTGTGCCCACAAGAAAGTTACCTAAACACTCTGTGTCTCAGTTTCTTTATGAGATGGGTATAATAATTTTACCGATTTCATATGGTATATTTAGTATTAAGTGAGGAAAACATCTCCTGAGCAAGCCATAAGACGTAGTCAATACATGTTAGAAGTCATAATAGCAAGGATTACTGCCTATTAACACAAGAAGACAAAAAAGTTAAAAGGGAGATGAAGATTAGCAAGTGGTAGATAAGATGACTTAGGGACCAATATTTAATTTTTTTAAAAATTGAAATGAAGTTCACATAACATGAAGCAACCACTTTAAAGAGAACAAATCAGAGGATTTTGGTATGTTGAAAATGTTGTGTGCCCACCACCTCTATCAATTCCAAAACATTTTCATCTTCCCCAAACAAATTCTTGTACCCATTAAGCAGTTACTCCTCACTTTCTCCTAGCCCCTCGTGATCCCCAATCTATTTTCTGTCTCAATGTATTCACCAATTCTGGATATTTCATATCAGTGGAATCACGTAATAGATGCCCTTTATGTCTGGCTTCTTACACTTAGAATAATGTTTTGCAGGTTCACCAATTTCATCACATGGATCAGTTCTTCGTCCTTTTTTACAGTTGAGTAATATTCCAGTGTACGCATATACAATACACATCAGTGCATGAATGGATACTTGGAGTGCGTCCATCTTTCATCCATTGTGAACATTACTGCTTTGAATATTTGTATAAAAGTTTTTTGTTTGTACACAGGTTTTCAGTTCTTTGTGATATACACATAAGCGTGGAATTTCTGGGACATAGGGTAATTCTGTTTAACTATTTGAGGAATTGCCAAATTGCTTTCCATAGTGTCCGAACCATTTTATATCCCCACCAGCAATGTCCTGGAGTCCCGATTTTTCAGCATACTTTCCAACAGTTATTATTTTCTGTTTTCTCATTATAGGCATCTGGTCAGTGTGTATGGTATCTTATTGTGCTTTTTATCTGCATTTCCCTAAGGCCCAGTGATGTTGAGTATCTTTTCATGTGCCTGTGCGCCATTTGCATGTCCTCATGGACACATGTCTATTCAAATCCTTTGGCCATTTTTAATTTAATCATTTGTCTTTTTATGGTTGAGTTAAAAGCATTCTTTTTATGTTTGCAATGAAAATTCCTTATCAGATATAATTTGCAAATATTTTTGTCAATTCTGTGAGTTGTCCTTTCACTTTTTTCATAATGTCCTTTGACTCACCAAGGTTTTACATTTTGACTAATCTACTGTGTATATAGTTTCCTCTCTTGTACTTCTGTTGTCATTTCTAGGAGCCCGCTCCATGGGCAAGCCTAGTGCTCCTCTCCCATCTTTTCTGGGCTCATATCTGGCCCTGGGCATACAGGCTGTATTTCAATACCTCTGGTATAACGGGTTGCCCTTTCAGGTCTATATTACCACAAAAAACATCCTTCTTAGCTTCCTCCTCAGGCTTTTGGGTCAACAGTCTGCTGCCTGCCCCTCCTGCTCTCCCTTGTCCCATGCAGCTGCAGGTAGCAGACATATTTAAATATTTAAACAGACACCATTGCTGCCCTTAAAGATGCTTCAGTTTGAGGAGCTTGAAATAAAGTCTACCTCTGTGCTGATCCCTCAGGGAATCAACAGGCAGGTCAAAACTTACAACCACAGTATTTTGGGAACAAGACCCACATAACCCCTTGGCAACAGCAAGCTGCATTCCCTTTGACCACTACTGTGCTGGGAATTGGGGATGGCAGAAAGGTAAGCAAAAATGCCATAACATTTGTTTTCCAAAATTCAGTTACCTTTTTCTTCATTAGGCACTTGCATGGTTGCTTTAAACATTTGGCTTCCGGAGTTCTAAAACAGTTGATTCTTTCAGGTTTTACCATCTTAATGGTTGCTTCTATGAAAGGACCAATTCTTTGAATGTGCTACTCCCCCATTTTCTATGATGTTGTCTCTATGGTTGATTTTAAATTGAGGCTTTGTCTTAAAATCTCTTTCGATTAGGAAATAGAAACATTTTGTTGTTACGGAAGTCTGTTTAGCAGGGCAAAGGGCAGGGTGAAACCATCTTGGCAGACATTTCCAAAGACATGGACAGGGCTTCCTTGGGCTATGTATGCATGTATGTGTGTGTGTGTGTGTGTGTGTGTGTGTGTGTGTGTGTTTTGGTGGAAGGGGATATGTACACTAAATATTAGCAAAGCTCTTGGATACTAGTACATATATTCAGGATTCCCACATGATTTGGAGTTGGGGGCTTTAGTCTCATAAAAATAATAGGCAGAGACCAAAATTCAATCCCTGCTGTGGAGAAAATTTCCTGCTTGCCTTTGGCTCTGGAAGCAATGCAATACGAACCCTGCTGTCCTGCTTCCAGATGGTGTGCAATAGTCTTGAAATCTGAAGAGGTTTTCATTCTACACTTGTGGAGTAAGTGGCTATTCTTTCCTGCAGGGGGCGGGGAATTACAGAAAATGAAGAAACCCCATGCTCCTGTCCTGAAATTGGCCTTCTCCTTACACTTTCAGAATAAGAAGAAAGATAAGTTTAAAATGTTTTAGGGATATAACACCATACTTTGTAATAAACTGCAATTATACATAAGTTTTCTAGATACCATTCCTTATTATTATGAGAAAATTCTTGTAAGATGTGGTAATAGACCAAGTACTGGAACAAGCTTGAGTCATTTCCATCATATAAGAAACCTGCTCATAAGTCACAAATAACATCCTACAGAGCTCTACTACATTATTTCTGAAAATTACTTTTGTTACTTAAGGCTTTCTTATCAGGTGAAATCAGATTTTCAGAAATAACAGATTTTTTTTATGTTTTCAGAGAACATCCTGACTTGTCCCTGAGCCCCAAGGACTTCATATACCTGTTCTCTCAAGGTTGCAGCAGCTCCCTGGCTGTTAAGTCTGGGGGATAATGCTCAGTCCTGAATTACACCGAGTCTGAGACTTGACACTAATAGCCGTCTCCTCTTTAAAATGCTCTTGTTTTGACTTTTCTGAAGCCACATGCCCTCTAGTTTTCTTACCACTTCTCAATTTCGTTTCTGGCCTCTCCTTCTCAGGCAGGTCCGCAAGATTATAAAGGATTCTGCCAGAGGCTCTTTGCTTTTACTACACACTCACCCAGGAATCCCCCAGTAAACCCTGCCCCTATTGACAAAGTCAAACACTGTTGAGATACTTTCTACAATAAAGTCATCCTGCCTGTTCTAGAACTTCATATAACTATGACCATACAGTATGTACTCTTTCATTTACAGATTGGTATATGGACCCCAGGTAGCAAAATGTCCCATGCCTCTCATTTTATGAGACCAAAATGAAATTAATGGCCAAAAAGCATAGGGAGAACAACACTGAAGAACAAAGTGGAAAGACAGACACTACCTGGCATCAAGACTCACTATAAAGCTTCTGCAAATCAAAACCGTATAGGTGGAACAGAGTAGCTCCAGATCAGCCCTGCTCCACGGAAAAATCAGAGAAGGGATGGGAGGGTGACTGAGACGGTGAACCAAGAGTGCAACTAACCTGGGATAGCCTTCTGCACCCCAGAGGATGGCCCTGGTTACAGAGGCCAAGTAACTGAGAAGCAGAAAGCTGGAGCTTGGCGTGGAGGCGTGGAGCCCTCCGAAGTGCATGAACAGGAGCTGGGGACTAGGAAGTAAGCAAGGCCATGTACCTTGAACATGCTACCCTCACCAGAGCAGCCCCATGACCGGTGACTCACCCCACACTCCACACACCTGAACCCCATCATCCACTCCCATTCCCCACACTCCAAGCACCCCTACCCTCCTAACCCCCAGTGTGAGTACCTGCTCCACACCCCCACCCCAAGTGCAGCCCCACCCACCTCTTCTGTACCCCTCCTGAGCACTACCTCCCCCTCCCTGTTCCTGCAGGCTGTTGCCAGTGCATAAAGGCTGGGGGTGCTAACCTCCATACCGAGGCTAACTCCACCCCCAACCCATAGTGTCGCACAGCCTCACCCCACCCCCACTGAGCTCTGTGCCTCAGTTTATGGCACTCCAAATCTCATGCTCCCAATCACGTCCTTCAGCTCTGGGAACTTCAGCTGATGGCACTCCTAGAACCGCACATGCACACGGACCCCCAATCATGTCATTTAGCTCTGGGATTTGTTTACAGCAGTCCTAGAACCACGCATGCACACGGCCCTCAGTCACACTTCCCAGCTCTGAGAAAGTAGCTGACTTGCACTACCAGATCATGTCTGCTCCCAACCCATGAAGGCATAACACCAGCTTGTTGCCACAGCTCTATGCATGCATGAAAAAGGCCCTGAGCCCTAGAGCAACACACACCAGGGTCCCCCAGACTAGTACACCCGCACAGTTG
The DNA here is from genome assembly GCA_004026745.1 of Myrmecophaga tridactyla. Lineage (NCBI taxonomy): Eukaryota > Metazoa > Chordata > Mammalia > Pilosa > Myrmecophagidae > Myrmecophaga > Myrmecophaga tridactyla. Next base: position 6,184 of record PVIY010048055.1, on the reverse strand, counting down.
CAACCTCCCTGGCCACTAAGCGCCCACGTTCACAAGCATCAGCATAACATCCCCAACCTGCTCCTATACCCGACCTGAAATGAATCACTGCACTGTTGTGCCTCGCCCTGTGCCCTGCTCCCTGCTGCACATCCATCCTGCAAACACAGGGTCTTAGACTGCTGAAAGAAATCAACTTCCAAAGTAAATCAATCAAGATATTTACATGCAACGAAAACAACAGAAGACCACCAAGCATATCATAATGCAGGCAGATATAGCCGTGTCTAATAAATGAATTAAAACACCAGAGGAGACACAGACACTGAAACAACTAATCAAAGATGTTCATACAACTCTACTTAAATAAGTGAGATGGCAATTTACATAAAAGAGTTCAAGAAGACAGGAGAAGAGCATAAAGAGGTATTTAAAAGAATAAATAGAAAAACAGCAGGTATCGTAGAGATTAAAGACTGTTGACCAAATAAAAAACATACTAGAGGCACACAACAGCAGATTTGAAGAGATAGAAGAATGAATAAGTGATATAGAGGACAGGATAACTGACTTTGAAGACTCAAAACAGCAAATGGCAAAAAAGATGGAAAAATCTGAATTGAATCTAAGGGAAATGATAGACAAAACAAAGCACAAAAATATAATAATCATTGGTGTGCTGGTTTGAAAGGAAGTATGCCCCCTAAGAAAAGCCATGTTTTAATATAAATCCTATTTCATAAAGGCAGAATACTCTCTATTCAATACTGTATGTTTGAAACTGTAATGAGATCATCTGCCTGGTTGATGTGATTTAGTCAAGAGTGGTTGTTAAATTGGATTAAGGGATGACATGTCTCCACCCATTTGAGTGGGTTTTGATTAGTTTCTGAAGTCCTATATAAGAGGAAACATTTTGGAGAATGAGAGATTCGGAGAGAGCAGCACCACAAAGCAGAGAATCCACCAGCCAGTGACCTTTGGAGATGAAGAAGGAAGATGCCTCCTGGGGAGCTTCATGAAACCGGAAGCCAGGAGAGAAAGCTAGCAGATGACGTCGTATTCGCCATGTGCCTTTCCAGCCGAGAGAGAAGCCCTGACTGTGTTCGTCATGTGCCATTCCACTTGAGAGAGAAACCTGGAACTTCATTGGCCTTCTTGAACCAAGGTATCTTTCCCTGGATGCCTTTGATTGGAGATTTCCATAGACTTGTTTTAATTGGGACATTTTCTGGGCCTTAGAACTGTGAACTAGCAACTCATTAAATTCCCCTTGTTAAAAGCCGTTCCGTTTCTGGTATGTTGCATTCCAGCAGCTAGCAAACTAGAACAATTGGTGTCCCAGAAAGAGAAGAGAGGAGCAAAGGGCTAGGAAGAGTAGTTGAGGATAGAATGGGGGAAAACTTCCCAACCTTTATAAAGGACATAAATATATAAGTCAAAGAAGCCCAACGAACTCCAAACAGAATAAATCCAAATAGGCCTTCCCAAAGACACATACTAATCAGTCTATCAAATGTTGAAGAGAAACAGAAAATTCTGAAAATGGCAAGAGAAAAACAATCTACTACACACAAAGGAAACCACATAAGACTGAGCTCAGAATACTCAGCTAGCACCATGGAGGTGAGAAGGCAGTGGTATAATATATTTAAGATACTGAAAGAAAAAGACTTCTAGCCAAGAATTCTGTACCCAGCCAAATTTTCCTTCTAAACTGAAGAAGAGATTAAAGTTTTCACAGACGAAGAAGTCCTGAAAGAATGTGTCAATAAGAGACCAGTCTTACAAGAAACACAAAAAGGAGCTCTGCTGGCTGAATAAAAAGACAGGAGAGGGATGTCTGGATGAGGGGACAGAATTGAAGAGTATCAGTAAGTGTGATTTAAAGTATAAAAAGAGAAAGAGGGAAAAGAATACATATATTTGACAAATAAAATAAAGAAGATAAGATGGTGGATTCAAGAAACACCTTTTCAGTAATAACTTTAAATGTTAATGGACTAAACTGACCAATTAAAAGATATAGAATGGCAGAATAGATTAAGAAACATAATCCAGCTATATGCTGCTTAAAAGAGACTCATCTTAGACACAGGGATACAGATATATTGAAAATGAAAGGATGGAAAAAGACTTCCCATGCAAGCTGTAACCAAAGGACAGCAAGAGTAGCTAATAATGGACAAAATAGACTGTAAATGTAGACATCATAAGAGACGAAGAAGGACACTATATACTAATTAAAGGGTCAATTCAACAAGAAGAAATAACAGGCATAAATGTTTATGCTCCCAATCAAGGAGCTCCAAAGTACATGAGGCAGACATTGGCAAAACTGAAAGCAGTGGTAGATGTTTCAACAATAATAGTAGGAGACTTCAATACACCACTCTCCTCTATAGATAGAACAACCAGACAGAAGATAAACAAATGTTTTAGCTTGCTAGTTGCCAGAATGCAACACATCAGAGATGGATTGGCTTTCAATAAAAGGGGATTTATTTAGTTAATATATGGTTCTTCAGAGGAAAGGCAGCTAACTTTCAACTTAGGTTCTTTTTTATGTGGGAAGGCACAGGGCAATCTCTGCTGGCCTTCTCTCCAAGCCTCTGGGTTCCAAAAACTTTCTTCAGGGTGATTCCTTTCTGCGTCTCCAAAGGCCTGGGCTGAGCTGCAAGTGCTGAGATGAGGTATACTGAGCTGCTTGGGCTGTACTACATTGAGCTCTCTCATTTAAGCACCAGCCAATTAAATCAAACATCATTCTTTGCAGCAGGCATGGCTCCTAGCCAACTGCAGATGTAATCAGGAACAGATGAGGTTGACATGCTATTGGCTCATGTCCACAGCAATAGAACTAGGCACCTTCACCTAGCCAAGGTGACACCTGAAGTTAACTACCACAACAAGGAATTAGAGAAGTTAAATAACCTGATAAATGAGTTAGACCTAACAAACATATATAGGTCTTTGCACCCCCAAATACAAGGATATACATTCTTCTCTAGAGCTCATGGATCATTCTCCAGGATAAATCATATACTGGGGCACAAAACATGTGTTTATAAATTTAAAAACATTGAAATTATTCAAAACACTTTCTCTGATCACAATGGGATGAATCTGGATCTTGATAACCACCAAAGAACAAGAACATTCACAAATATATGGACATTAAATAACACACTCTTAAACAACCAGTAGGTCAAAGAAGAAATTGCTAGAGAAATCAGTAGCAAAAGAAAATGAAAATAAGAATATGATTTATCAGGACTTATGGATGCAGCAAAAGCTGTGCTAAGAGGGAAATTTATTACCCTAAATGCCTATATTTAAATACCAAGAAAGAGCAAAAACTGATGACTTAACAGTACACCTGGAGGAATTTGAGAAAGAATAGCAAACTAACCCTGAAGGAAATAGAAGAAGAGAAATAACAAAGATTAAAGATGAGATAAATGAATGGGAGAACAAAAAAAAATAGAAAGAATCAATAAAACTAAAAGTTGGTTCTTTGAGAAAATCAATAAAGCTGGTGGGTCACTAGCAAGACTGACATAGAAAAAAAGAGAGAGGGTGCAAATAAACAAAATCAGAAATGAGAAGGGGTGCATTACCACAGACCCTGAAGAAATAAATCATAAGAGGATACGATGAACAAATATACCAACAAATTAGACAACTTAGATGAAATGGACAAATTCCTGAAAGCACACAAACAAGCCACACTGACTCAGGAAGAAATAAAAGATCTCAATAAACCAGTCACAAGTAAAGACATTTAATCAGTCATCAAAAATCTTCCTACAGTTCGATTCCTAGTGCCTGCCCATGCATTAAAAAAAAAACCTTCCTACAAAGAAAAGCCCAGGGCCAGATGGCTTCACAGGGGAATTTTATCAAACTTTCCAAAGAGAATTAACACCAATCCTACTCAAACGTCTCCAAAAAACTGGGGAGAAAGGAACTCTACTTAACTCATTTTATGAAACTAATATAATTTTAATGCCAAAACTGGGTAAAGATGCTATAAGAAAGGAAAAGTACAAGCCAATCTCCCTAATGAACATGGATGCAGAAATTCTCAACAAAATATTAGCAAATCGAATCCAACAACACATTAAAAGAATTATACACCACGACCAAGTGGGGTTTATACCAGGAATGCAAGGACGGTTCAACACAAGAAAATCAATTAATGTAATACAGCGCATTAACAAATTGAAAGGGAAAAATCACATGATCATCTTGATTGATGCTGAAAAAGCATTCAACAAAATTCAGCATCCTTTTCTGGTAAAAACATTCCAAAGATAGGAATCAAAGACAACTTTCTCAATATGATTAAAGGAATATATGAAACACTGATAACCAACATTGTGCTCAATGGAGAGACCCTGAAAGCCTTCCCCCTAAGATCAGGAATGAGATAAGGATGCCCAATGTCACCACTATTATTTAACTTTGTGCTAGAAGTTCTAGCTAGAGCAATAAGTGGGACAAAGAAATAAAAGGCATCCAAATTGGAAAGGAAGAAGTAAAACTCTCATGATTTGCAGATGATATGATATTATTCTTGGAAGATCCTCAAAAATCTACAACAAAGTAACTTGAGCTAATAAACAAATTCAGCAAGGTGGTGGGATATAAAAGTAATGTGCAAAAATCAGTAACACTTCTATACGTATGCAATGACCTAGCTGAGGAGTCAGTTAAGGAAAAAATTCCATTCAAAATAGCAACTAAAAGAATCAAATACTTAGGAATGAACTTAACTAGGGACATAAAGGACTTGTAGGCAGAAGACTACATAACATTGTGAAAAGAAATCAAAGGAGATCTAAATAGGTGGAAAGACATTCCCTGCTCATGGATAGGAATAGTTAAGATGTCAATTCTACCCAAATTGATCTACAGATTCAACACACTCCCAATCAAAATTCAAACAGCCTACTTTGAAGACTCAGACAAGCTAAGTACTCCATTCTATCTGGAAGGGAAAGAGACCCCTAATAGTTAAAAGCATCCTAAAAAAAGAAGAACGAAGTGGGAGGATTAACACTCCCTGATTTTAAAATCTATTATAAAGCCACAGTGGTAAAAACAGCATGGTACTGGTACAAAGATAGAAGCATTGACCAATGGAATCAAATTGAGAGTGCAGAAATAGACCACCAATTCTATGGTTAACTGATTTTTGACAAGGCCCCCAAATCCTCTGAACTGGAACAAAATAGTCTTTTCAATAATTGGGCATGGAAGAACTGGATATCAACAGCAAAAAGAATGAATGTATCTTATACCCTACACAAAAATTAACTCAAAGTGGATCAAACACCTAACTATAAGAACTAACACCTATAAGGGAAATGCTGGTCAAGACTACAATGAGATGCCACCTCACACCTATAAGAATGGCTGCTATTAAACAAACAGGAAACTATAAATGTTGGAGAGGATGTGGAGAAACTGGGACACTTATGCACTGCTGCTGGGAATGTGTAATGGCACAGCCACCATGGAAGACTGTTTGGCAGTTCCATAGGGAACTAAATTTCGAGTTGTCCTATGACCCAGGAATAGCACTACTTGGTATATACCCAGAAGAGCTGAAAGCAATGACACAAACAGATATTTGCACACCGATGTTCATAGCAACATTATTCACAATCGCCAAAAGATGTAAACAAACCAAATGCCCATCAAGGGTCAAATGGATCAACAAAATGTGGTATATACATACAATGGATTATGCAGTAGTAAAACAAAATGACATCCTGAAGCACGTGACAAGATGGGTGAGCCTTGAGGACATAATGCTCAGTGAAATAAGCCAGATACAAAAGGATACATACTGTATGATTCCACTTTTATGACCAGCATAAAGGTAGAATCAGAGGCTTCTAATACAGAATATAGGGGACTTAGAGATACATAGAAGCTAGAGATGGGTGAACCATTAGCTAATGAGGTTGAACTCCAATGAAAGGGAATAGATAGGAGTCAAAGCAGTTCTCTAGTGGGGCTATAAGTAATATTACCATATTGAAGATGAACAAGATTGAAAGGGATTGTATAGATCTATGTGTCCCATTGATTAACACTAGAAATATGAATTAATTCTTGCAAGAATTACTTCAAAGATATGATTCTTGTACAAAGAGTGTTTAAGTCCAAGGTACAGGGGCAAACTGCTATTGCA
>PVIY010048054.1:0-17505 GCA_004026745.1 Myrmecophaga tridactyla | reverse complement strand
ATAAAATGACCTCTATAATAAACTAAACATGAAAATCAGATACATTGACACCAGCAAAAATCACAACTTATAGCAGTAAAAATGAAGATCTGTCCCAACCAAAGGAACAAGCTAACCCCTCAACTGAGATTCATGAATTTAAATAAATATTTAATGATGCTAGAACATATTTTCTAAAATCAATTCAATGAGTTGAAGGAAAATATGGAAAAAAAAAAACATGAAGGTTATAAAGAAAACACAAGGTGTCCATACTGAAGAACTTGAGTGCTTGAAAAAACTGATGGCAGAACTTATGGGAATGAAAGAAAATATATAAGTGATTAAAAGCAAAATGAGGACATACAGCAGCAGATTTTAATAGGCAGGATAAAGAAATAGTGAACCAGAAGACAGAATATCTGAAATTGTACACACAAAATAAGATAGGGAAAAATGGAAAAATTTGAACAGGCTCTTAGGGAACAGAATGACAATATGAAGTGCATGAATATACATGCTATGAGTGTTTCATAAGGAGAAGAGAGAGGAAAGTGGGCAGAAAGAAAAATGGAAGAGATAATCAATGAAAATTTCCCAACTCTTATCATTGACATAATACTACTGGTCCAAGAAGTGCAGCATACCCTAAACAGAATAGATCTAAATAGACCTATGCCTAGACACTTAATAATCAGATGGATAAAAGTAAAGACAGAGAATTCTGAAAACAGCAGGAGAAAAGCACATACATTTTCCCTTTCACATACAAGAAAATCTTGGTATGACTAAGTGCGGCTCTCTCAGCAGAAAGCATGGAGGCAAAAAGGCAATGGGACAATATAGTTAATACACTGAAAGAGAAAAACTATCAATCAAGAGTTCTAAATCAGGTTTACACTTTGAAATCATTTATATGACTTGCTGAAGAGGTTGAAATTGCAGGAATGATCTGTCATTACTGGAAGTAAGATGATGAGAGTTTGACATCTCTCATGTAGCAGCATCAAGGGATTCTTGGGAGTGATGGAACTTTTCTGTATACTGATTTTTGTGGTAGTATTTGGGGAATACTCATGGAAATGTGCACAAAAATAAAGTATATTTTACTTTGTTAGGAGTTGCCCAGCAATAATGGAACAAAACCAATAAAGTTGTAGATGTTTCAAATATTTTTCTTTCTCTCTTGCCTCTTGGTAAACTTTAACTTACTTTCAATCTTTATGAATTTCTTATTCTTGACATTTCATAAAAATGGAGTCATACAATAATAGTTATTTTGTTTCTGGCTTATTTTACTCAACAAAATGTTTCAACATATACTATTCTGGCATCAAAATGCAGTTCTGATATTTTGTACAACAAGGATAAACCTCAAAATGCCCATAAAATTTGAAATAAAATTAATTAATAAATAATAATATGGTGATAAGGCATAATAGTATCAGAAATATCTACAATAAAATAATCCAAAATACATGCTAAGAACAGATTATATTTATTTTATAAATATCAAAATATCTGCTTGTCTTGCATGTATGATAAAACATGTTTTGTGCTGGTTTGAAACTGTTGTGCATGCAAAATATCCATGTTCTTTAATCCTCATTCAGTACTAGTGGGTGGAATCATTTAGTTAGATTGTTTCCATTGAAATATGACCCATGCAGTAAGGGTGGAACATTTTATTTAGGTGTTTTCCATGGAAATTTGTCTCTACCCTTTCAAGGTGTTGTTACATACTGGAGTCTGCTAAGAGGGAAGCATTTTGGAAGAAGCTTCAGAACCTGCACAGTCAGAAACCTTTGGAAATAGAGAAAGAAAACAACCTCAAGGAACAGGTTTGAAATGAGAAGCCACAGACCCCAGCTGATGTTAGCCATGGGCCTTCTAACCTGACACAGGTGTGGCAGATCCATTGGCCTTTCCTGAATCAAGGTAACTTTCTCTGGATGCTTCAGTTTGGATATTTTTAGAGCATTAGAACTGTAAACTTGCAACTTAATTTCCTTTTAAATTGTTTATACTTTCCATTCCTCACATATTGCATTCCAGCTGCTTTAACAAACTAAAACAGATTTGGCACCAGGGAAGTGGGGGCCCTACTGCACTTTGCAAATAACAAACATTTTTAACTGTTTTTTAATAGATAAGAAAAATATCCCCAAATAATTGTGAACAGTTTGAAAGAGAGGGCCTATAATGCCTGTTCTAGTTTGCTAGCTGCTGGAATGCAACACACCAGAGACAGATTGGCTTTTAATGAAAGGGAATTTATTTTGTTAGTTCTTCAGAGGAAAGGCTGCTAACTTTCTCACTTGGGAAGGCAAGGATGGTCTCTGCTGGCCTTCTCTCCAGGCCTCTGGGTTGCAACAACTTTCCCTGGGGTGACTTCTTTCCACATCTTCCAAGGCCTGGGCTGAGCTGCAAGTGCTGAGATGAGGTATGCTGAGCTGCTTGAGCTGTGCTACATTGGGCTCTCTCATTTAAGCACCAGCCAATTAAGTCAAACATCATTCATTGCAGCAGGCATGCCTCCTAACTGACTGCAGATGTAAATCAGCAACAGATGAGGTTCATGTACCATTGGCACATGTCCACAGCAACAGAAATAGGTGCCTTCACCTGGCCAAGTTGACAACTGAATCTAACTACCACAATGTCTTAAAGAGAATGTTGGTAGAATTGTGGACTCTAAGGATGATTCTGTTAAGAACTTAAACAGAAATGATGCTTGTGTTATTGCAAATTTGAAGGAAGGTGTTCCTTGTTCTAAAGTGGCAGATAATTTAGCCAAATTGTTTCCTGATTTGGGCTGGAAGTTAGAATTTAAAATTGACAAGCTGTGGTACTTAATGGAAGAGATTTCCAAACTGAATGTGGAAAATGCTGCCTGGTTCCTTGTAGAAGTGTCCCACATGATGATTTAACCAAACTTGGAAACAGTCAGCCATTTCAGAGAAAGCCAGAATTGGAGTTATCCAGGAAGGATTTCTGCAAAGTCCTATAGTCTTATGGTTTTGATGCTTACATACTAAATAGAAAACCAAGAAGAGTGTTGTGGTATCAGTATATTCAGAAACAATGCCAGTATGGACAGAAAGGGACAGAAAAGGACAAATTGAAGGAAAATTGACTTCAGGAGCAGAACCATGGAAGTTAAAATCTGAAGCAAAGAAACCTTAGTCCAGAAGAGTGGACCCACCTATCCACACGGAGAGGATGAGTTTGCCCCAAAGGCAGAAGCAGGCCTTCTGCCTCCAAGAGTTTTGGTGTCTCAGGCTTGTGAGAGGGTGGAGCATGTTCTCTGAGAATTAGCAAGAGCCTTGTTGCTGTCCCACTGATTTGAGGGGTTGAGCATGTGCCTAGGAGAGAACAGAGAGTTGGGGTGCTTGCTGCCCTAATAATTGGGGATGGTAAAGCTGAGATAAAGTTAGTCTCTCCAGTGTCCCACAAGGTTGCATATCACATTCCAGGGCTTGGAGTGAGAAAGCCTGCTGCATAGGCTTTTGGGAAGGATGAGACTGATACTTTCTAGAGCCCTGAGGATAATTGACTCTCAGACTTTGAAACCTAGTGGAGTTTGCCCTGCAGATGTTTGAAACTGTTTGGGACCTATGCCTACTGTGTTCTTTCCAATATCCCCCTATGGAAATGGGTATGTGTACCTTATGACTATCCCTCCCTTAAAAATTGACAGCAGAAAATTTCTGAGTTTTACAGGTCCAAAGTTAGAGGAGAATTTGTCTTGGTAAAGTTCATGCCTATAACTAACCTTGATGAAATTTTGTATGGGGCTTGACTTTGTATCATATTTGTATTGTTACTCAAATGGTTTAAGGCTTTGGAACATCATAATGGATTGAATGTATTTTGTAAATAGAAAGAACATGTCTTTTTGGGATCCAGAGGATGAAATGTGTCAGTTTGAAACTATTATGTACCATAAAGAAAAACCATGATTTTAAATTGTCATTCAATAATGCTTATTGGGATCTTTTGAATAAGTTGCTTCCATTGAGATCTGACACACCCAGTTGTGGGTAGGACCTTTTGAATAGGTGGTTTCCACAGAGATGTGTCTCTGTGTCCAGGGTTGTGTCCAGGGTTGCCTACTGGACGTCTTTAAGAGGGAAGAATTTTGGAGAAAGCTTCAGAAACCATGAAGTCAGAGACCTTTGGAGATGAAGAAGCATCTTAGGGAAGATGCTTGAAATTAGAAGCTGAAGACTCCACCAGATGCCAGGCACATGACTTCCCAGCTGACAGAGGTGTTCCAGACCCAACAGCCTTTCTTGAATCAAGGTACTGTCCACTGGATGCCTTAGTTTGGACATTTTTATAGCCTTAGATCTGTAAATTTTCAACCTAATAAAATTCCTTTGTAAATTTTCAACTTAATAAATTTCCTTTTTAAAAGCCATTCCATTTCTTGTATATTGCATTCTTTCAGATTTAACAAACAAAAACAAGGTGTTTTATATAACTCTTACAAATTTTATTTTAGATTCATTTATACAGATACAAGTTGTGTTTGCTTTGCCTTATTTACCTTCTTTTGTGGAATGAATTAGGTCTCACACAAAGATGTTCATGTCCTAAACTTTGTCCTTTGAAAGAGAACTCATTTGTAAATAAGATCTTCAAAGATCCTTTTACTTAAAGTGAGGGCAAGTTAAATTAGTGTGTATTTAATGCAATATTACTAGAGGTCTTATAAGCAAAATAAATTTTGTTAGAAGGGGAAAGAGAGGGAGAGAAATATTCATATGGCAAAGGAAGAATTTGAGTCATAAAATGCTGGAATTCCACAACCACAATTCTACAGCTTTAAGAGAAAGTGTGATGCTGCCAACATTTCAATTTTGGACTTATATCTTCCAAACATATATTGCTTTGTATTTTATTTTAAAATGCCTAAAATTTTAAATTTTCTGCCTCAGAATCATTTATATTTTTGATTGAATGCATGCCTCTATTATGATTTCACTACCTAAAATAAAACAGCATTTGAATTAGACAGATATGTTGAAAAATATGTTGAACACCTTACATAAGTGCTATGAAACCCTTCAGAGTTAACATTTTTGTCAACTTTGTCTAAATAATGAAATTACAATCATTTTCAAAAGTTAATAAAATATTATATTTATCTTAACATTTTGATTTACATTTATTTTATCACAACTATGTAGGATTTTACTGAATTGTGATTTTATCTTTTTGATTTATTGAATGATTTTATTTTTTCTATTTTTATAAATGGATAAGAAATTTCATATTAACTATTTTATGCATTCCCAATATATTTTTAGAGCTGTAGACAAGCAAATGCAATAAACAGATTTCTCTATTTATCAGAAGTCTATATAATAAATATATAATAAAATTGCTATAATTTGAATTAAGACTTTGTGGCACATACTTAAAAGTCCATTTAACAAATGAAAAATGTGAAAACACTTTGTTAAAAATGTCTTAACAAAAAACAAATGTGGAGATAATTGGCCACACAGATTTGAAAGACAAATATGTCGAACCTGAATAAATTGAAGCAGTTTATTGATTAAACAGAAGACTAAAAAATGAAGATACAAGATAGAAGATGAAAACATAAATAGACCTGAAAAACACTGAATATTGCACAGAGAATTAAATGAAATTAGATATACATACACTCACTTACACATATGTGCAAAATTTAAGATATAGCAAGTTAATTATTATGGAGAATAGCAAATAAAAGAAGAAAAAATGGCTGACATTTCCTTAAAACGTGTGAATCCATGTGTTTAGAAACAGAAAAACATTTCAATTAGGATATAGAAAAAGGAATAAATATCTGGTGTGTAGATATTTTTGTTTACCCCTTCAAAGCTATCTTTTGTCTTTCTCAAATCTTCTTTGTTACCTGGAGTCTAAACAAGTTGGACTGCCTCAAAGAGCTTTCTACTCTTGATTTTGCTGAATATGGCCAAGAGGTGAGTGCTGGTTTGAAACTGTAATGTACAGAAGAGAAACCATGTACTTCTGATCATGATTCAATCTTGAAGGGGCAGACCTATTGTTTAGAGTGGAAACTTTGGTCAGGTTGTTTCTCTGGAGATGTAATCCAGTCAGTTGTGACTGTGAGCTTTTGATTAGATTATTTCCATGGGGTTGTGACTCCACACATGCAATGTGGACCTTAGTTTACTAGAATCCTCAAAAGAGCCAACACAAGAAAACATTTTTGGAGGGAGACTAGACACAAACACTTGGAGATGCTGGGAGTGATGACACAGATGCTTGGAAAGTGATTAGAAACCAGATCCCAACAAGCATTGCCAGGGGCCTTCCCTGAGATGCTAAGCAACTCAGAACTTGGAGAAAGCCAATACTGAGAATCTAACAGACAGCCTCCAGATGCTTGGAGAGGAAGCCATTGAAATCAGAAGCACAATCCAATGAACCATGAGCAAGGACCTCAGGCACCAGAAATCCTTGACACCATTTGGCTTTTCTTCAGGGTCACGGTATCTATCTCTGGATGCCTTAGTTTGGACATTTTTATGGCCTTAGTACTGAAAACTTGTAACTTAATGAATCCCCTTTATAAAAGCCAGTCCATTTCCTGTGTATTTCATTCCATCAGCATTAACAAAGTGGCACAAGGGGTCTTTCACAAAATCAGATGGCAGGAGATTGGTGTTTTCAAAAGAGTTTATTCTCAGTTCTTATTTTGTGGATGACCCTGAGGCTGGTAGACTTTTAACTGAAGCTCACTGCTCTTTTCAGGCAGCCCCTCAACCTAGCTCTCACCTCTTATCTCCTTTTTACTTCTTTTTCAATCCACTTACCATTCTATATTGATGGATATTCTACAAAATAAATGGCCTACACTCTTCAAAATGTCTTTGATGAATAAAGACTCTGCCTTTTCAAGATTAAAAGGCTGTATTCATTGAATGGTTGTTTATTGGATATTAAAATGCAGGTATAGACATAGACATAGATATAGATGAAAATGTAAATATAGATATAAATTTGTTATTGAGATATTTTGCAACATTCACTTAAGGTATGGAAATGTATAATAGTGGTGAATCTAGTATTTATCTCTTTATGTTATTACTTGCTTTTCAATCTATTGCTATTAATTTATACTTATTCAATCTAGGTTACATATATTCAATCTGGTGGTGGTCACATTTCATTTTTTTGCCATGTGTGTATCCTGTTATTGCAGCACCATTTGTTGAATTTTTGTTTGTTTTTTATTTCTTTGTTTGCTTCTTTGTTTTAGGAAGTGCATGGGTGGGGAATTGAACCTGGGTCTCCTGAATGCCAGGCAAGAATTCTACCACTGAATTATACTTGCATCCATTTCAATCTAGGTTTTCTTTAAGATTATTTTAATTTTACTGTTTTCCTATCATGCTCAAACACTGTTATTTTGAGTAATAAGGAATGTTTTCAACCATTTTCATGCTTTCTGCTATCAATTCCATTTATTGATATTAATATTTGTCAATGTGTATTTTGGAGTAGGAGAGTTCTGTAACTACTGGAAGGCTGGCCTCTGTTCTTAAACCTTCAAAGTAGGACAACAATTTTATCATTGCCTTCACAGTCCAAAAATTGCATCATATTTTCTATTATTTTTTCAGGACTCACAGTATGTGTTCTCTGTCTCAAATCCATTGCCTGAAAATAATTTTCTCCTATATTTTATTCATTACAAATTTTGCAAAATGATATACATGTTTGGAGAATTAGCACTATGATCCTGTTTATGTTGCTGTGTCTAGATGTGCAAGTCCTTACTTTGTTTTAATATAAAATATAATGTTGTGTGCATTAGACAAGAAAAATACAAATGAAATTAAACAAAATATATTTCTTGTTACATTGACATGTAAAACACATTTATCTCTACTTTTTCCCTTAAAGTAATAAAATGAGAATGAAATTAAGAGAAAATTTGTCCCTACTAAGCCAAAGAAAAGAAGGAAAGAAGCCACTACAATGTGGAAATAGCAGGTTCTTTGTATGATAAGAGAATTCATATAAAAGGGGATAAAACTACACCTCTGATCTCCACTTCAAGATTGAAGAAATGACTATCTCACAACAGAATTGGTGGAATGTAGGGGCTGCAAAACCTGAAGTAGAGAAGCATCAAACTGGAGAATAAAAGGCACTGCAAAAGTTGGAGGTGGGAATGAGAGCTATACATTTCTAGGGGTATTCAGATATTTAATAATGTGGTGCATTAATTTCTTCCAAAGATGATTTGTCAAATTCTGGTGGAAAACCCTCCACAGGCAGAACCTTGGGCAATCCCTTTCTGGAGGAAATGACAACCATTCCAGATAATAGAAAAAAAAACTAAAATCCATATTAAATGTTATCATAGGGAAAATATATTGAATTATCTTTCTAATGACATGAAGTAACTCAGTAAACTAGAGCTAGTTTTAAATATGTGAAAATTCTCTCTCAGAAATAAAAGCATCCTTTTTAATGATGGAAAAAATGCTGCTGTACATTCCTTAATGTTGTTATATAATAGAGAAATTGAAAATTTAAGAGAATAGTTTTGACAATGATATCAACAATGAAAGCCAACTAATAAAATTCCAAAGTAAGGAAAGAGAAGAAAACTATCAAAAAATAAAAGATGATCATTCCTCAGAATGAAATAAATGTATTTTTTAAAAAGGATGTAAAAACCCAGGCCATAAATTAAAACAGAAATAAAATTACTATACCATGGCATATCCTTTTAAAATTCCAGAGTACTGTAAATAGAGAGATTCTTTTAAGATAATAAAAATATATAATATAAATGAAAGTGAATTTATGTAATAAGCCTTGTCTGGGTGGATGGGAGAGGAGAAACTTGCAAATTTTTAGAAAAAGCAGTTATCTGTATAACCAAAGAAGCAATCTATGAGAAGTTGGAATGCTTGCATATTTAGATGGTATGCTTATTGATTGTTTTGTCCCTCTAAATTGTAATATTATGATTATAGAATTATAGGTATAAAATGAATTTCTTCCAAAAATGAAAGCTAAAAAAAGAATATCTTAATCTGAAAAGTTTAACCCAAGATTTTATGGTAGACTAAGTAAATAAATAAACAATAAATAAGTTTTAATGATGAAAAGTATTTTATGCTACATAATGAAATAAATGCCCAGAAACATTACTCCTATCCCACTTTTCCAGTACTTGACTGTCCAAGACCATCAAACTCACAACCTCACAGCAGGAGTACTGCAATAGCTTTCTGTTCTCCATGCCAGTCAGTTCCCTGGACAGTCTGTTTTTGTCAGAAAGTGATCAAGTCCAATATAAGTGTGATCATACCACTTCTCTGCTCATGGTATCTGTAGCTTCCTCTCTCATTTAGTAAAAATTAAAAACATCACATAAATGGCAATGTCCATGATGTTATCATCTTTCCTCATTTCCTCTCCTGTTCTTCTCCCTACCCACTCCCATGAGGCCACAGTGCCCTCTGCTGGTCACCTGGATCCTACCTACCTTGGGGATGGGCTTTTTATGAACCTTCTGCCAGTCAAATTCTCTCCAGGTAGGCTCCCAAATCTATGCATCTCAAATCTCTGCCTCCCACCAAAGCAAAATTTGATGGTGAGAGCAATGATATTTCCAATTACATCTGGGCGTTGACTCACTGCATTGATTCTACTGAAGCAGGGCCATGGAGGCTACTCAAGGAGACTAATTGCAAAGTATAGTTATTTATAATTCTAACTATAACTATGCAAACACTGACAAAAATATGACATACTGAACCACTAAATACTCAGAAAGATCTTATTATTGGCTGATACCAATTAAAACAGACAATGGAGACAATGTCACCTATTTATTTTTAGACTAAATTTCATATCATAGTTAAAAGTAGTTAAAATCTTTATATAAGCTGTTGTGAAAATAATAAAACAAGGAATTAATATTCAAATCATATTATTGTTTAGTTTCTGAATTATTCAAGGTAACAGAAACAGATTTTCCTAAGGATGAAACTCAATGGGTAAGAATGTTAAATTTGTCTTTTTCTTAGTTTAGGTATTCCAAAAAAGATTATGTTTTTTAATATTCCTGGCATATTTATAGCATATTGTCTCAGAAATGTATATAATGAGTAAAGTGCATTGTCATTTAGCTCAATAAGCTGAAAGTGTACTCAATTTTAAAACCACTATAGTTAACACAATGATTAATGAAAGATATATAATAAGTAATAAAGAAAGAAAATTAATAATAATGAAGTGTTCTAAAAAAACTACAATTTTTAGCCCTATAATAACATTTATTGGTAACCTAGTCAGTTAGAATGACCAAGAAACCTGTCTTAAAGTGCTTTTCCTTGTATTACTTCCTTCTCACTAAAAGCACAGATAATTATGGATAAGTTCCCTATATGTATACATACAGTCTTGAACATTTTTTACTCAAAAACTGAAAGGGAGTGAGTGATTTTTATTATTAAGAATTCATGACATTTTTACAAATTCTTTTTTACAAAACAATAGGTCAAATTTTTATTATTATACATTTTTATATCACTCAAGTTGTTTACCTATTGAATGGAATGTATACTTTGCTGGTTTGAAAGTATTATGTACCCTGGAAAAGCCATGGGTTAATCCTAATGCAATCTTGTGTGGGTAGCCGTTTCTTTTAATCCTGATTCAATATTGTAGGTTGGAAACATTTGATTAGATTTTCTCCATTGTCATATAGCACACCCAATTTTAGGCATGATCTTTTGATTAGATGGACAGGTGACTCCTCCCATTCTAGGTGGGTCTTGATTAATGTACTGAAATCCTTTAAAAGAAGAAACATTATGGAGAAAGTAAAAAATGACAGAAACCTCTCTTTGAATCAATCCAACATGATATGAATGCTTACCATTAGCATTATAGCAAAAATAAAATTTGGATCATATTTTTCAATATTCCTTGTCTTGCATGCTCTGTCATGTCAACTGCCAGAAAAAAAGTCTCCATATTTTACTCCTTTTCTGTATTTATGTTGGAAGAGTAACTCTGCCACTAAGATCCAATTTTCAATAGCATATATAAATATGCAAGTACCTATTTGTTCTAGTTTGCTGACTGCAAGAATGCAATATACTAGAAATGGAATGGTTTTTTGTAAGGGGAATTTAATAAATTGCTAGATCACAATTCTAAGGCTGAGAAAATGTCCCAGTTGCACAAGTCTATAGGAATGCCCAATCAGAAGCATCCAGGGATAGATACCTTGGTTCAAGGAGGCAGATGAAGTTCAGGGTTTCTCTCTCAAGTGAGAAGGCACATGGTGAACACAGTCATAGTTTCTCTCCTAGCTGGAAGGGCACCTGGTGAGCAAGGTGTCATCTGCTAACTTTCTCTCCTAGCTTCTTATTTCATGAAGCTCCCCGGGAGAACTTTTCCTACTTCATCTCCAAAGGTCGCTGCCTTGTGGGCTTTCTGCTTCTCATGGCTGTCATTCTTCTCTGCTCTCTCTGAATCTCTCATTCTCCAAGATGTTTCCTCTTTTATAGGACTCCAGTAAACCAATCAAGACACATTCCCCTAATTCCTTTTAATAGCTACTCTTGATTGGGCTACATCTCCAGGGAGATGATCTAATTACATACAGTATTGAATAGGGATTATTCTGCCATTATGAAATAGGATTTTGATTTAAACATGGTTTTCCAAGGGTACATACATCCTTTCAAACCAGGGCACTATTTTTTTAGTTGTACTATTAAAATGTTTTGTGTGCATTAGACAAGAAAAATACAAATAAATTTAGTACAACAAAATTAGGATTACAATAACAGATTTAAATATTTATCTCTATTTATTCAACAAAGACAAAGAATGGTTAAATTATGAGTAAATTTTATATGCATAAACACAAAGACAATGAGGAAAGAAGTCACAAAAGAGGGAACTCATTATGTACTCTGTATGATAGGAGTGTTTGTACACAAATGGATTAAAATTCCACATGTGTTCTACCCCAAAAGTAAAGAATCTACTACCTCCCTGGAAGAAATAATGGAATGTACAGACTGCAGAAATTGAAGAAAAGAGGCAACAGGCTGGAGATAAAAGGCACTGTATAAGGGAGATGGGAATGAGGGATCAAGGAAATGAAATTTTTTAGTGAATATAGATAATATAAAATGTGAAGTCCTTAATTATTCTCAAGAACTTTCATGTGATGCTGGTAACAATCTTCACTCAACTTGGACAATAAATATATTTTTTTCTGGAGTAACTGACTCCTTGAAATAATGGTATCTAAGAACCTTTAAAATCTTTGCATACCTTTACTGTGAAGTTCAGTTCATCAGGGTCCATGCATGTTGCACTTCTAATATATTTCCTCTTTTTAAATATGAATTTGAAGGCAAAGATTTTCAGATGTTTGTGGATGGTCTATAATTTCAAAGGCAGAGAACAAAAGAATAATAATATTGACAGAAGTAAGAGTACCTTAATAAGCAGAGATATTGCAAGGAAGAGAATCAAACATTGACACAAACATGCAGAAAAATCTTTTATGGCCAAAAAAAGAGGAACCTTCTAAAGAATACTGGTTAAAAATACCTCATAAAATCAGACAAGGTTCTTTATGTTTGAAAATATTTTAGAAGAAATTAAACCATAGATAGAAATATGGAAGAATATACTAGGTGAATTCCCTAAAGAGTAAAGGTAAGAAATACAGATCTAGAATATTGGAGACAAATGATAGGAAACAATATCAATGATGAAAACTATACTTGAATAATTCTAGATAAAGGAAAGAGAAAGGAAAGGAGGGGTGATTTTATTTTTAAAATTGCAAAATTATTCATCAAAATGAAGGAAATTAATTTAGAAAGAAAGGACCCAGACCCAACAAATCCCAGAGAAGTGACTTAGAAAGAAAAATAAAAACCTAATGCTGTGGCAAAGTCTTGTGGAATTCTAGAGCACCAGAAGTAGAATTTTCTAAGATCATCAAATTAAGGCATCAAAAGAAAGAAAAAAGAAGGGAGAGGGAGACAGAGACAGACAGAGAGAGAGTAATATACATTTAAATGTGAGATTATCATGGGATGATTCAAATTGCAAGTTACTAGTGGGGCAGAGGCAAGAAACATACAGAATATAAAGAAAATCAATTTTCATATTAGATTTCCTTGCACAAACAAAGCAGCATATTGGGAGATGCTAGAATTTTTTCATATTGATCATATATTTGTTGTTTGTTCTGGTCTTCCAATTTGTAGTACTATTTTGCTGCTTATGGATTTGTTAGGTTAAATCTAATTTCTTTCAAAAATTAAAACTCATTAAATATATCTTCACTTGAATAAAATATTCAACCCAAGATAATAGGATTAGCATATGCTAAAATAGATACCTCTTTCAGCTGGAAAGGTAGACAGGAACATCTGCTAGCTTTCTCCCTTGGCTTCTTCATGAGGATTCACCATTGTTGTTTTCCTTTCACCTCTCTGTCATAGTTTGCTAGGTGCCAGAAGGTGATATACCAGAAGCAGAATGGCTTTTATGAGGAAGGATTTATTAAGTTGGAAATTTACAGTTCTAAGGTGGTGAAAATGTCCCAATTAAAACAATCTATAAAAATGTCCAAATTAAGGGACCAACAAGAGGTTACCTTCACTCAAGAAAGATTTATGAAGCTCAGGATTTCTCTCTCTACTGGAAAGGTACATGGTAAACATGGTGATGTCTGCTAACTTTCTCTCCAGGCTTCTTGAGTCACGAAGCTCCACCAAGGGCTTTTCCCTTCTTCATCTCCAAAGGTCACTGACTACATAGGGTCTCAACTCTCATGGATCTCATAGCTCTGTAGCTCTTTCCAAAATGTTTTCTCTTTTAAAAGATTCAAGTAAACTAATCAAGACCAATCTGGAATGGGTGAAGTCACATCTCACTCTTCACAAATGAGCGTGTCACATCTCCATGGAGATAATCTAATCAGGCTTCTAACCTACAGTGATGAATATTGATTTTTTTTTAATGGATGCCTCCACAAGATGTATCAGAATTCAAACATAGCTTTTCTAGGGCACATAATTCTTTCAAAATGGCACATGCCAGCCTCTGGACCCTAGAAAAGACATGCTTTTTCCCATAAACAAAATAGATTAATTCCATCACAATATCAGAAATCCTTAAACCATTTCAGTAACAATACAAATATAATACAAGATTAAAACCAGTACAAAGTTAGTTACAGACATGGCCTGTCCTAAGGTAAGATTATCCTCTGGCTCTGGACATGTAAAACTCAGAACAAGTTATTTGCTGCCAACATATAAAGGAGAAATAGTCATAGATCTATATAGCTATTTCAATAAGGACAAGTTGGAAGGAACACAGCGTTCACCAGACACAAGCAGTTTTGAAAATCTGCAGTGCAATGTTCATTCGATTTCAAAGTCTGAGAGTCATTTATCTTTGGGGGTTCAGAAAGTAGCAGTCCCACCCTTTCCAAGGGCTTATGCAGTGACCCACATCTTTTTCAATGTAACCTTGGGGGACATTGGAGAGGCCAACATTTTCTCAGCTCCACTCTCCCCAAGCATCTGAGCTGCACATGGGCTTTCTGTCATCTCTGGGATATATGCTTAACTCCTCCATGTGGAGCAACCAGGCTCTCCCCAGTCCCTAAGGAATGTTCTCCAACCTTTCTAAGGCCTGAGGTGGGACAACTCTCCCAGTGCAAAAAGATGGAAAGCCCACCCTCTGCCTTATGGGCAAACTCACCCTCCCCAACTGCTTGGGTGTACTGCTCTCCTGGACCAAGGCTTCTTTACCTGAGACCCAACTTCTATGATTCTTCCCCTGTAGATATTTTACTTTCACTTTGTACCTTTCCTGAGGTCTCCAGTTGAGACTGAAAGCAGTCCCATTTATACAGATCCCATAGCACTCTTGTTTGCTTTCTATGTAGTAAGCAAGGATCATGCCCATCAGTCAGAAGTTTCCACAAATCCTTCCTGAATAACTGCATCTCCAATTCTGGCTCTTTCTGAAATGGCTGATTGGTTCTGCATTTGGTTAAATCTTCTCTTGGACACTATTGCCTATTATCTCCCTTCCTGGAAGCCCAGAATTTTCCAGAACATAAATTATGATTTCCTTGTACCCAAGAGTTCAGTTCTCAGCTTATCCCTGTCCTGTCACATTTCACTATAAGCTGCAAGGAGAAACTAGGCAGTACTTTCAACATTTAATTTGGAAATAGCTTCTGCTAAATATCCAAGTCCATGCCTTTTAAGATATGCCTTCCATCTAAAGCCAGCAGTCAGTTTTGCTAGATTATCTGTCATTTTAAAATAAATATTGCCTTACTTCCAGTTTGCAATAACACATGACTCATTTCTCTCTAGAGCTTGTCAGAGGTACCTTTAGAACCCAATTTCTACCAAAAGTCTTTTCAAAGCACTCTAGGCTTTCTCTATCAAGCTCCTCACAAGTCCTCCAAAATCTTCCCCTTATCCATTATAAAAAGCCATTCCAACATGTTTGGTATTTATAAACTGAAACACCCCACTTTTCTGGTACCAAGATTTGTTCTAGTTTGCTAGCTGCCAAAATGCAATATACTAGAAACAGAATGTCTTTTAAAAGGGGAAATCTATTAAGTTGCAAATTTACAGTTCTAAGGCTGTGAAAATGTCCCAAATAAAGCAAGACTATAAATATGTCCAAATTAAGTCACCAACAGCAGGTTACCTTCATCAAGAAAGGCCAATGAAATCCAGGGTTTCACTCTCAACTGGAACACATCAAGCATCTGCTGGCTTCCTCTCCTGGCTCCTTGTTTTATGAATCTCCACTGGGGCATTTTCCTTCTTCATCCTCAAAGGACTCTGGCTGTGTGAGCTCTCAGCCAGCACTCATGGATCTCATGGCTCTGTACCACTTTCCAAAATGTTACTTCTTTTAATGAATTCAAGTAAACTAATTAAGATCCACCTTGAATAAGTGGATTCAGATCTCCCTGTAGACAAAGGTTAATATCCACAAATGAGTGTGTCATATCTCCATGGAGATATTCTGATCATGTTTCCAACTGATTCATCAGTATTAAACAAAGGTGAAAAGAAATGACTGCCTCCACAAGGTGGATCAGGATTAAAACATGGATTTTTAGGGTACATAATCCTTTCAAACTGACAATCTCCAAAGATCTCTGCCTGTGTGGGCTCACAAGCTGTTTTGAAAATGGTTTCCTTTTAAAGAACTCCAGTAAGCCACCCCAACTTGAATGGGTATAGACCCATCTCCATGGAAACCACCTAATCAAAAAGTCTCAAGCAAATTTAGGTGTGTTACATCTCCATGGAAACAATTTAATCAAAAATGATCCCACCCAACAATATTGAATGAAGATTTAAGGACATGTATTTTCTGGGGTATACAACAGCTTCAATCTGGCACACCATGTGATAGATATCAGAATTTCTTGAGTCTAAGTATCTTTCTCTAGATGCTTTACAGAAAGTTTGGGCATTTTTATGGCCATAGGGCTGTAAAACTGTGACTGAATGAATTCCATTTTAAAAGCTGTACCATTTTGGGTATATTGCATTCTAGAAGCTTTGAGCAAGCTAAAAAAAGAGATTAAATAAAAAATATGTACAAATAGGAACCATCAACCAGACACTGCTAACAGAAATTGCCAACTGACAGATTTCATGAGACTAGTATCAGGTGAATTTAACTCCAACTCTGAGTCATCTCTTCTCCCCAGTTAAATAATTTGATTTAATCTTATTGGAAAGATAAGTGTCACAGGGATGGTGTATAGTTAATGTAATTAGTATGAAATCTGTTATATAAAAATTGTTTAATTTCAGATTATAGCTAATATAGCATGCATTATTCAATTTAATAATGTGTGAATGCAATGAAAGAAAAAAATAAGCACATGAGGAAAACAGAATTATTTCTTTTATTAGATGTTGTAAAACAAGAAATGGAAAATAATAAAGTAAATGTTTTTGATGAAACTAGAGGGCAAAACTTTAGCTTATACATTGGACATTTTTTTTTAACATGGGAGATGCTTTTATTAAATCAGCACTCTCAAATTTAGATTGCTCTTATGAAGGCATATGTGAAGATTCATATTCAAAGGTGTACAAATAACTGCAAATTATGACCAGAATTAAGACAACCCCAATAAAGACAGTGACCACAGCCTTTTATAAATCACTACTAATAGATTTATAAAAATTGGTTCAAAGGATAGGATGATCACAAAAAATTTTATATATATTTTATATATATATATCCATATCTTATTAATGGATAAACTAAAATTTTTAGAATCCCGAAAGTTAACCTCACACAATTAACAAAATATATGAATCTCTGGGCTTCCAATGACAAATATAAAGCAGCATGTTAAAAGCATGTAAACAGATCTATTTTAGCTCAATATCCCAATTACTAAATAATAGTGAAATTCAGCTTAAGACT
>PVIY010048053.1:0-17522 GCA_004026745.1 Myrmecophaga tridactyla | reverse complement strand
GTGATTCTTTGCACATTAGAACTTATGTGCTGCTGTCAGAGTACTTTCTGAGACCTTTATCTTCCAGAATTTCCTCCATTATTTGAAACTTCTTTCCTGTGTTTCTACCTTACTCATTTTACTTCTGCCCACATTGTCTCAATTTTGTTCAATTTTATTTTACTATTTGTTGTTTTTTCATTCTCTTCCAAATTCTGTGTTTATTTAAATATCTGGAAACCTTTGTTTCCTGCTGATCTTTTGAAGTTACCCAAAGAATTCTTAGCATCAAATTGTATCAATTCTTTCAGCTTTGGGTTCCAAGATTATCTCATCATGTTAGCCCACCTTACATCCTCTCTAAAATATTTCAGACTACCAACATAACACCATACTCTATCTCTTTACTCAGTTTTGTTTCTCCTGAAAGTGTTCACATTCCATGACATTTTTATTTGTTATATATTAGCCAAATATTTAGGGACCCATATTATTTTGAATAAATAACCCATAAGTCACATCTAGAGAATTTAAAAAGTAAGATTTCTGGTTGTTCTTCCTTATTTATCAATGTTAACTTTGTTTATTTGGGTCCTATGTGTATTGTTGTGTGTGGGCATGGTGCTAATCCTTTAGAGTAAACTATAACTCAATATTCTGTATTCATAAAATTACAAGAGTTAGAAATACATCTACAGCCTTATAATTTTGATATCTCCATGTCTATATGGCTGTCATTTTTGTACTTTAATTATCATTTTCAATAATAATTCATTGAAAAGATCAAAATTTATAACATATTCATTCTAAACACAGTACTTCATAATTAAGTTAAAAAGTAATGAATTTGGATGACTATAAATATATGTGCTAGATTCCTCAAAAAATGTATCATGGTTTAACATTATTATAGTTTATAATATTTACTAATTTGTTGTAATTTAATATTGGTTACATTGACAAGATGCAGAATAAGTTTAATGCTAACCTTTCTCAGAGCTTATCATATAAATATATGCTTCCTATCTTAAAATTTATTACAGAGCATTAAAGTACATATATATGCTCATATTTTTAATCTTTTATTTTTGCATGAGAAGTCAAAGAACTTTATTTATACAATTGTCAAAATGTAGCGCTTTATTCCATTTTACATTTTATTGGTAAATCAATCATCATATTGTTTAGAATCCAAAGATATTTGGACTATATTTCTCTTGGGTCCTCTTCTGTAGATTACAATGGATGAATTGTGGAAATAAATAATCAAAGTAAATTATATTCATAGTGTACCTAAACCAGCACTTGCTGCTCCAGAGGCAAGAGGGAATTTCAGATAATTTGCAGAATATGTTAGCAGATAAAATGTAAAATACCAAATTGAAATATGTCATGAAATCTCAGGTAATAATCACTTTATCTCTTGTCTATTGCATAGGTGACTAGGAAGTATCCACCAATGCCCTGATTCATGTTGATTTCTACATAAGAAATGGAGCCCAGCACTGTTGGAAGTAAAACAAAGAAAAGAAAACAAAACGTTAAATCCATGCTTGGTGCGGTAAATAGCAGTGCTCCAAATTGTGAGGATGCTTTCATTTACCAATGAAAGAGACAGTCCACTTCAAAATAAGAGAAATCAATGAAAATCTCAAAAATAGCTACTGGGCGGTTGCCATGGCTCAGCAGGCAGAGCTCCGACCTGCCATGCTGGAGGTCTGGAGTTCGATCCCTGGTGCCTCCTGCCCATATGCAAATTTAAAAAAAATAGCTACCAATAATCCTTCAATTTTCCTTTATTTAAATTGTTTTAAAGATTAAATCTTAGTAACATAGTTTGTCCTTCAATATATATTCAAATATTATTAGAAAATATATATATCTTCATTCTACATGTGAGTAGATTATTGTAAATCATTTGAACATTTGCTGAAAGATTTAGATTTCTGCTGTCCTATTCCACTGATACACTCTGTCATGTGCTTAGATGACAGAAGAAATGTTTTGTGTGTATTCACTTGATGGTTTTGTGATTTAATATGAAAAAAGCAAACAGAATTCTGTGGTGAAATAGCTAATTGACCTGATGGTTTTTGAAATTACATGAGTGAAACAAATAAATACTTGTTCAGATGTCCTGCCTGGCTCCCCTGAGAATCTTACAGAGAAAACTATTTCCTGGTATAATCTATGCATGTTAAAATTAAAACAAACCTGGATGGCTTTAACATTGTTACTCCAGTAATTGGGTAAATTGCAATAACATAAAATAGCATAACACAAACTAATCAATCACTTATGGTTTTGAAATTTGGAGATAATTGGCATTTTTTGTTTGGATTGAACACTGGATTAGTGTAGATGGAAGTCATTTAGTCATATCAACTATTCAGAAAATAAACATATGGAAGTAAATAAAGAGGTATCTGAGAAGTCCCTGAAATTTGTGCCATTCCAACCATGCTGAGAATGCTTCACATTGTAGTCTGTGAATAATATTAAATTGATGCTCATACAGCTAGACATTCTTCTTTCTCAGTTATTAACAATTTGAGAGCACAACATTAAAAGATAAAGATATGAGGACTTCTAAGATTTACTAATACAAGAAATGGTGACTGAAAGCCTGGGATCAAGCAAGAAAGAGGATGTAATTAATGAAAGAAAATATAAGTCCTTCTAAAAACATTGGGCTATTTCACAGAGGTGAAAACATTAAAGGGCCATTGAGTAATATTAACAATATGGGGTCATATTGCTATGTTAGTTAAATTTTTCATCATTTACCTGTGATTAGATGTGATTTTGATTTTAGGTTACAGAGAAAACTGATCAGTTGTTTAAAGTAGAGTATGTTCTCCATCAAAAATAGAAGTTAATTTTCAAAAAACTATAGCATAATTCTATAAGCTTCAAAGTCTTAATAACAAATGTGTGAATGTGTGTGTGCAAAGATAAATGAGGCACTAGATGCAGAGTAATCACCAAAACAATGTTGAGGTATATATAGATACCTGCATGTCTCTGGATCAAGGAAAAACTTTCTGAATAATTAATTTATCACATTAAAATGAAATTTTTTTGTGAAGAGAGATTTGCAGGACTGAATAATGATTCTTTAATGTAAAATCAGACTTCCTCAGACATTACAACATAAACATAAACATTATAAAGTTTGTAGCTCTCAGTACTATCTTTACTGGGCATGAATCATTGAGTAGAAATCAAAGTAGTCAAAGGATGAGTTGGGCCACCACATTTTAAATACGTACTGGAAGGAATCAAAGATAAATTCTATGAAGTTTTAAAAAATAAAATATGTGCATGTGCATTTGTGGTTGTGTGTATTTATCACTCTCCAGGAAGACTCTAAACTCCTTGAGAGAAGAGTTCACTTACTCTTTGTGGTAGTTTGATTCAATTGTCAACTTGGCCAGGTGAAGACACCTAGTTCTGTTGTTGTGGATATGAGCCAATGGTACATGAACCTCACCTGTTGCTTATTACATCTGCAGTCAGCTAGGAGGCATACCTGCTGCAATAAATGATGTTTGACTTGATTGGATGGTGCTTAAATGAGAGAACACAACACAGCACAGGCCAAGCAGCTCAGCATACTTCATCTCAGCACTCGCAGCTCAACCCAGGCCTTTGGAGATGCAGAAAGAAAACACCCCGGGGAAAGCAGTTGGAACCCAGAGGCCTGCAGAGAAGGCCAGCAGAGATCACCCTGAGCCTTCCCACGTAAGAAAAAACCTCAGATGAAAGTTAGCTGCCTTTCCTCTGAAGAACTAATGAAATAAATCTCCTTTTATTAAAAGCCAATCCATCTCTGGTGTATTGCATTCTGGCAGCTAGCTAACTAGAACACTCTTACTTATAGTCTACTCTGCCTCCAGGTGTGAAAAATATAATGATTATAGAATTACATATTTGAATTACTTCATGTCAGCAAGATCTCAAAATATTTGTTCTTTGTAGTCTTGCTTACTTATCTCAACATGATGTCTTAAAGTTTAGATAAAGTAGCCTATGTCAGAGCTTCATACCTTTTGATGATTGATTAATATTTCATTACACATATATACTACATATTGTTTATTAGTTCATCTGACAATGGACATATTGGTTGCATCCATCTTTTGAAAATTGTGACTAATATAGCTATGAACAATGGTGTGCAAATATCTGTTCAAGTCATGATTTCAATTTTATAGAGTGTATTCATAGAAGTGGGACTGCCAGGTAAAGTGGTAATACCATGCTTAACTTTCTGAGGCATCTTCAAACTGCATTCCTCATGGATGTATTATTTTACATTGCCACCATCAAAAACATGCACTCCTATTTCTCCACATCCTAGCACTTGTTATTCTCTGTTTTTAATAGCATGCTAGTGGGTGTGAATTGCATCTCGTACTTTTGCTATGTGCTTCCCTAATGGTAATTATGTTGGAAATCTTTTCATGTGCTTATTGGTCAATTCTGTGCCTTTTTTTGAAGAAAAATCTACTTAAGTTTTGCCCATTATTTAACCATTATTTTTGTCTTTTTGCTGTTGAGTTATAAGGTTTCTTTACATATTCTATATAATAAACTCTTATCAAATATATGATTTCCAAATATTTTCCTCTTCTGGAGAAAGGTATTTTTCTACTTTAATGGTAAAGTATTTTGACGGACATGAATTTTTAATTTTGATGAAACCTTGTTTATCTATTTTCTGTTTTTAGTGTAAATGTCAAAGATCCTTAAGAGGTTTTCTTATGTCTCCCTCTAGGAGTTTTTGTTAGTTTCCTGGCTACTAAAGCAAATAACATAATTTGATAGGCTTAAGCAATGGAAATTTATTGGCTCATGGTTCTAAGGCTGGTTGAAGTCCAAAATTGAGGAGTAAGCAAAGTTGTTCTTCTTCTTAATACAGTGGTTATTTTAGTTTGTAAGCTTACAGAATGCAGTATACCAGAAACAGAACAGCTTTTAAAAAGGGAATTTATTAATTTGCCAGTTTACAGTTCTAAGGCCATGAAAATGTTCAAATTAAGGCCCCAACAAGAGGATAACTTCACTTAAGAAAGTCCAATGCTGTCCATAACAGATCTGTCAGTTTGGAAGTTATGTGGCTTGCATCTGCTGTTATCTTTGGATTCTGGACACCTCTCTCATCTAAGAAGGTACATGGTGATGCCTGCTAGCTTTCTCTCCTCATTTCATAAGGCTTCCCTGGGTATGCCTTGATTCTATGTCTCTGTTGGCTCTGTGTGGGCTCTGTTGGTTCTGTCCAAAATGGTTCTGCCTCAAAGGCCTCCAGTAAGCAACCCTACTTTGAATGGGTGGAAAGCACAGAAATCATCCAATCAACAGTTACCACCCACAATTGGTGGGTCATATCTCCATGGAATGAAAATAAAATGATTCCACACAGCAATATTGAATAAGTATTAAAAGACATGGATTTTCTGGGGTAAATAATAGCCTCAAACCAGCACAGTGGTGTTCTGGGCCTGGCTTCCATTGATTATTGATTATTGGATTTTCCGTCACTTGGCAATGCACATGATGATGATATTGTCCTTCCTACACTGGGTCCTATGGACTTCCAGCTTCCTCTGGGTCTGTCTCTTTACCTCTAATTTAATTCTACTTACAAATGACGCCAGTAATCTGAATAGAGCCCAAACTGATTTGTTGACCATCTTTTATCTTCATCTGTATCTTTACAAATCTTATTCAAAATGGACTCACCACCAACACTAATTGATTAATCTTAATAGCATGTTCTTTGGGGTCTATAACTCAATTTACAACAAATTTTATAGTTTTGGTTATTATATTTAGGTGTTTAATCCATTTTGAGTTGTTTTGATTAGAATGAGAGGTAGGGGTCCACATGCATTCCATCTATCAACATTTTTGTCTTACTTGTTACAAATGTACCTTTACTCATTACAAGCCCTAAACCATATATTTGTCATTAATATTTAGGCACTTGCTTTTTAGAATCTATACAAAAAAAGAGTAGCTGTATGCAAAAATACAATCAAGTGATACTGTGGTTTATAATTACCCATATATTTACCTTTTCTAGAAATCTTTATTCATTTATAATATTTGAATACACTGTCTAGGGTCTTTTCCTTTCAATGTGGAGAACTCCCTGTAGCATGGTTTATAAGGCAGATATATGATCTATCTTAGCTTTTTTTTAATCTGGAAATATATACATCTATCCCTCATTTTTAAGGCAGTCTAACCACAAATAAAATATTTGAAAATATCTTTTTTCAACAATTAAATATTTCATCCATCTGCTTTCTTGCCTCCCTGGCTTCTGATGAGATATGGACACTTAAGTTTAGAGGGATTGTCTTTTTTTACTTTATTAGAAATGCTTTGTGTTTACAGAACAATCATGCATTAAAAACAAAATGCCCATAAACCACCCTACTATTAACACCTTACACTGATGTGGAATATTTGTTACAATTGATGACAGCACATTTGTAGTTCCATGGACTTTTTTTTATTCTGTCATCATATATTTGATCTAACATTTTCCCTTTTAATCACATTCCAGACCTAGTGTTATGCTATATCTTCATAGACTATGAGAAACAAGCAACAAATGAAAAATAAATAGGATCTCATCAAAATTATAAGTTTTTGTATTTCAAAGATATCATAGAAGTAAAACCACAGTCTACATATTGGGAGAAAATGCTTCTAAACTTAATTTCTGATAAAGGATTAATATACAGAATACATAAAGAAACCATTCAACTTAACAGCAAAAAGAAAAACAACCCAACTCATAAATAAGGGAGAACAACTTGAAATATATCTCTCCAAAGAAAATATGCTAGAAAAACACATTAAAAGAAGGTCAACATCATGATCCATCAAGAAGAACTCATTCATTGCTGGTGAAAATGTAAAATGGTACAGCTGTTGTGGAAAACAGTTTGACAGTTCCCCAGAAAGCTAAGTTTAGAATTGCCATTTAATCCAGCAGTCTCACTGCTGGAGATATACCCAGAAAAACATAAATCAGGTACCTAAACAGATATTTTTACACTGATGTTCATAGCAGTATTATTCACAATTTCCAATTGTGGGACTGCTTTAACAAAACCTTTGCTCTTCTGCAGCTTCTACAACTTTCCTTTTGTCTTTGTATTCTACAGTTTGGCTACATTGCATATGGGAGTAATTCTCTTACATTTTATCCTTTTTTGTTTTAATTGGGATTCTTGAATATTTGTTAATGCCTTCCATTAATTGTGAGATGTTTCTGACATTATTTCTCTGAACATTCTTCCTGTCCCTTTCTCTCTACCTTCTGGAAAAATAACTAAATTGATATTCTTGGAGGTATCCCACATGTTTCTTAGATTCTGCTCATTTTTTCCATCTTTTTCCCTTCAGCTCTTTAATCCAAATCATTTGAATTATTTTGTCTTTGATTTCACTGATACTTCTGTATATCCAAAATCTGTTATTCTTCTTTGATGATTTCTGAAGTTTTATTTTATTCCTCTCAATGGCAAAGCAATATCCTGTGTGCCTCTGCTTGCCTTGTAAACATTTCTTGCACACATAGCATTTGAAAATATTTTCATTATAGCATTTAGTATCTGAATAGTCTGTTTCTCAAGTTGGCATCTAGCTAGTGATATGGGAGATATATTATTGTGCAGCAGGAACTAACAAAGGCATAAAAACCAATGAAATACACCTTCTTTTACTGTCTTTGAAAATTGGCTCTGTGTTAGACAGTGCTCTCCTTCCGAGTTTTGCTCTCTGATCAAGGTTATCTGCCTGAGGCAAAAATATAGTGTTCTCTCCTTTTCTTTTTTGAGCCTGCATCTTGTCCTGGGCTACAATTCTGGCCTTAGAAATTCTGCAATTTAATAGAATTAGAATGCATCCTCTATCCCTATGAAATAGACTTTCTCTCCTTCAGGGTGCTGAATTGAACATTTCTTACACTGCTTCAACTCTTTGCAAGCTGTTTCTGTTTGCAGGGTAAATTCTTCTAGTAACAAAATAGACATGTGTGTTCTGGTCAGACTTTCAAATTGACATTGGATAGACTAGAATAATCATGCATCTGCCCAAGTGTGCACATAGCAGTAAATGCCCCCTCTAAAACAGAGCATGGGACCCAAAGTGAGAGGATAGGTTGGCTATGCACAGTGTCAAGGAGGGGTTGAAGGAGACGACAGCTTGTACTACCAGTTTTAAGTGTGTTTTCTTGATTCAGCACTCATCCATTTACTGGGAACTGTTAAATCATTTCTATGGTTTTAAGAAAAATGGTTTTATCTAGTTCGCCAGTTTTCCAAAGATTCTGTAGACAGACAGAACTTTAGAATGCTCTCCACTGCCATCTCAATTGCCTAGAAACAGTCATAATAATACTAATTGCAGTAAAACAACTTAAGAGTACAAGTTTCCTCCCTTAAATAAATCACTTGCAGTATAATAGGATCAGGTGTGGCTAAAAGAAATCCAACAGACAGAATTAAACTTTAACTATAATAAACAAAAAAGAAGCCTGGGGGGAAGAATAAGAAATTCAAATACATATGGCATAAATTGAAAATATCACCTAAATAATTATTTTAATATTGGCTGGACAAAAAACTCCAATTAACAGGCACAGTATATATCTCTATTAAAAAGTAATACCCGGGCAGTGCCATGCTGCCTCAGTGACCGAAATCTCCCCTGCTAGGCCAGAGAAGTGGTGCTTGTTCATGTGAAAAAAAGTAATATCCAACTATTTGACATCTGTATGAATAGTAAAAGAATATACAAATTTATACTTGTAAATATACACATACAAATAATATTATATAAATTATTATTATTAAAAAAGTAAATAAGGGGTAGCCATGGTGGCTCAGCAGGCAGAGTTCTCACTTGCCGTGCAAGAGACCCGGGTTCAATTCCTGAAGCCTGCCCATGCAAAAATAAATAAATAAATAAATAAATAAATAAATAAATAAATAAATAAATAAATAAAAATAAAAAGTAAATAAGGGTACACGGGTAGTTCAGTGGTAGAATGCTCACCTTTTATGAGGGAGACTGGGGTTCAATTCCAGATCATCCACCCCCCCAAAAAATAAATAAATAAGCGTATGTATGAAAGAGATATGAAGGACAGCATAAGGTAACAATAGAGCTGAGTTTCAGAAAAATTATAACAGTCATTGACAGAACATCAAAACACATAAAATAAAATTTGACAGAATGTAATGGAGTAACAGAATTTTTTTAAATAATTGCCAAGTTTAAAAATCTAATTTTGTTGAAACATAGGACTAGGAAATCATATCCTTTTTGATTCTTATTTCTGCTCTCCTACAAAAATAGCTTTAGTAATAGAGATGATATATTGGAATCCCACCAATAAAGGGTCAGCAAAAGAATAGTCATAAAATCTGTTTTGTACATTATTATTCCTTCAGATTTTAATTATATTATTTAAAAGTAAACTATAAAAATAGATGTCAGTGCTGTGAATAAGAAATTGCAAATGCTTATTTTGTAAGAAATAAGCAGACACTATTAATATGGCAGTGACATAGAATATTTCCATTATTCTCTCTTTTGGTTTAAAACCCCATGGTAACAAATTGTGAAATAAATTAGCACTTAAATAAACTTTTCTATTTTTGGTGAAAAAATAAATCTACTTCCAAATTTCATCAAATATATAATATATTATTTTGTAATTCCCTGAGCCATCCTATCAAATTCTCTCCTAAAATCCTGGGGTGTATAAAGTTTTTCATATTGAAGTTGCTTGTAAATGCACATTAAAATTTATTTGCTTATAATTAATTAATACAAGATTCACAAGAAATCATTTCACCTGATTTGAGTTTTTGGACACTAAATTAATTATAAAATCTGCTTTAATCTCAGCACTGATTTTTATTTTCTTCTCTAATATTTCCTTTAACTAATACACTGAAACAATAAAACAAGCTGCAAAAACATTTTGGTGGCTCAATACAACAACGCATTTGCTGTGTAGATGAATTAGGTGGCAGTGACAAACCTAACTAAAACAACTCCACCATTACCTGTGATGCCACAAAAACTGCTATTCATGGCTGGTGCACACTGATAGAAAGGAGGTATAAATAACTAGTCAACACAAAACACATGACATTGTATTTTTCATAGGTCAAATTGTATTATAAATATTTTAAAATAAAATCAATGTTACTGAACATACAGTGTGATAAAAATTATGTGAACACATAAGTATACATAAAAATAAACCTTAAGCACAAAGGAGAGTGATTGGAAGAAAGCACATCTAAATATTAACAATATTTATGAATGAGTTTCATATTGTTCTTTGACTGTTCTTGTATTCTAGTTATTGGTAATGTACAAGGTTTACTCCATATGATAGTGTCAGATCTTTTGATAAAAAATGTTTCAGATGAAAAATGTGTTATCCCTGGTGGTTAACATTCTGTCTTTGCTGCCACAGATTAAGTGTTTCTCTGGAAATACATAAAATAGAACATCACAAAAGGATACAAAACTGCTGTGACCTCAAAGGGAAAGGGAATTCTCTGTTACAAATCTAACATGAATTCATTTGTCCTTAAACTTTTATCCTTGAAATCATGCCAAGCAATTTTCCCTGGACATGGTCCTGGGGGTGACGAAATGTTGCGTTATCAGCCATCCCCAATATAAGAGGTGCCCTGACATTATCGGTGAGAGAGTCAAAGGATATGCTGCTCTGCTTGTCTTCACAGTAACTGCCTTGTATACTGGTAGGATAGAATTTCCACGTAAACTTTCTATTTGACAAGGACTTGGATGAATTTTTTTGTTTATTTGTTTGACCTCAAAACTAAAGCAGATGCATTTGCTAAAAGTAAACATATTATCTGAAAGGAAACAAAAATATATTGCAGAGTTTTCAAGCTCATTAAATAGGTTACATTCTGTGTTTGTTAGGAAATATTGGAGTTGACAAATTTCTAGACAGATAAAGCTGGATGAAGTTTTTCACCACATTCAGTTCATGGTAAGTCTTATCCTGAAAGTTAGAGTACTTTAAATGATCTAAAGTGTGGTGTTATACTA
This sequence comes from Myrmecophaga tridactyla, assembly GCA_004026745.1. NCBI lineage: Eukaryota > Metazoa > Chordata > Mammalia > Pilosa > Myrmecophagidae > Myrmecophaga > Myrmecophaga tridactyla. The sequence continues at coordinate 6,419 of PVIY010048053.1, read as the reverse complement.
TTATTAGAATATGCATAGACATGTATTTTTCATGTAGGCATTACCTAAATAATCTCAGGGTTTATAGAAATGCAAATGTAGAATTGATACAATCAGAGTCATTAAGCAATGTACATATATTGAAAATATATTTTTGAAGACATTTGATTTTCAATAATTACTTAAGTATGTATCTTCTGAAAATTAATAGTAATGAGTGATCTACAATATTAAAACCATCTAACAAAGTAGGTTAATATTTTAGTTCTTGATTTGTCATTTGTATCAAATAATATTGGATGCAAGAGGGCAGTAGGTTATGCATTAAATCTCTATGTCATTTACAATATATTTAGCACTTTTTTCTGTTTTTCTGCAATTAATTATAAATAGGAATATGGTGTTATGAGCATGATCTCTGGAATTAAATATTTTTTGTAGAATCACAGCACCAACAATTAATGGTTGTGATTGTATAAATTAGTTAACTTTTGGTGCTCTTTACTCACCTAAAAAAAATGTGTGCAATCATAATATTATGGTATAGTATTTTTATATGGACAAATGTGTTAATGGGGAGCATTCATAACAGTGTCAAATTCATTTTAACTATGCAATGTGCATGTGTTTTGGTTATATAATATACAGAAACTGGTTTATTGCTATAAACAATTGGCCATCAAACTAAATTTTTTCATCATATTTTGCAAACTACTTTTATTATGAATTTGTAGAACCATTAAACTGTTTTAATATATACAAGATAATTCTTATAAACAATACTCACTTGAAGTCTTAAAGACTGAATTATCATCTTTGAATTCTCAACAGTTTACAACAGTGAAGGCTGTGGGAAATAGGAATAACACAAATGGCCCTGACTTCATCCTTAAGAGACTGACAAACTCTGAAGATATACAGCATATTCTCTTTATGCTATTTATCCTTATTTACATGATTACTGTGCTGGGGAATGCGGGCATGATGCTGATAATTCACCTGGATCTCCAGCTTCACACCCCGATGTATTATTTGCTTAGTCACCTGTCATTCCTTGACCTCAGTTACTCAACAGTCATCACACCTAAAACATTAGAGAATTTGCTGACTTCCAACAAGTATATTTCATTCATGGGCTGCTTCACCCAGATGTCTTTTTTTTTTCTTCCTTGGTACCACTGAATGTTTCCTTCTCTCTTCAATGGCCTATGACTAATATGTAGCTATCTGTAATCCTCTTCACTACCAAGCTGTTATGTCCACGAGACTCTGTCACAGCTTTATCATTGGGTCCTACTTGATTGGTTTTACTGAATCATTAATCAATGTTGTTTACATGAACAGTTTGTATTTCTGCAAATCCAATGTGATCTATCACTTTTTCTGTGACTTAAACCCCATTTTAGCCCTGTCCTGTAGTGACACTCATGACACTGAAATCATGATATTCATTCTTGCTGGCTCCACCTTAATGGTGTCCCTTATCACAATCTCTCTGTCCTATGGACCCATTATGTATACTATTCTGAATATTAATTCCACTTCAGGAAAATGCAAAGCCTTCTCTACTTGTGCTTCTCACTTCCTGGGAGTCACCATCTTTTACAGTACTACAATTTTTACTTATTTAAAACCAAAGGAGTCCTATTCCTTGGGAAAAGACCAAGTGGCTTCTGTGTTTTATACTATGGTTACCCCCATGTTGAATCCACTCATCTATAGTCTTAGGAACAAAGAAGTAAAAAATTCTCTCTTTAGAATCATACAGAAGAGAGAGAACTACGGGAAACTGAAATGACAGTGACACTGAACATTCATGCACATATTTTCTTTTGTCCTCTTGGGTATTTACTTGGATTTTCTCTAAAATACATGAATACTTTACTTTATATTTCTGTTGATCAACCTTTTACTTGCCCAAACATGATCTTGAATATTTCCAGGAATGTGGTTTTAGAAATCTACACAGTAATTGGAAATCATGACATACATGTTAAACCTAGAGATTAAATATATGTGATTTTCAGGGCAAGAAATGTGTAAAAAATATTATCTCTCAGATTATGTTTCATAGAAATTTTCATGCATGTTACAATTTCAGAGACTTTCATTCTGAAGAGCACATTAGAAGACCTTCTGTTTATTCTGTAGAGAAGAAATAGAGCGCAATCATAAATAATACTGGTTTGAACTGGACAGTACAAAGTTTAGTTTGTTAACGTGCTAGCTTTATAGCTGTATATCCCACAGTAAGGCACTGAAACTTTAAATTTCCTTCCTTAAACTGTACAAAAAAACCTCTACTCTATAGAGCTATTGTAAAGATGAAATCAGATAATGAATGGAAATAAATTAATGCAGTCCTAATACATTTTTTGCAATCATCAGAATTATACCTTGCATAATTTTGGATACACAATAGCTTTTTTATGTACACTGGTATTTTAAAAATACTTTTTGTTAACCTCATTCATGAATAAACATACAGCTAAAATGTTATAACAGACTTTAATATTTGCTCTAAGAGAAAGTAAAATGCTATGATAAAATTATTTTATATATAAAAGTACATGTGAACAATGAAGAAAATTAATAAAATACTTTCAATTAATAAAGAAAATTAAAAAAACTCCTGTCCATGTTTGAATAGTTTTGTCCATTGTCTTCTATACTAATCTAATGTATGTGTATACATATATTACATACATTTTTGTCATTTTCTATTTTGAAGCTTTTTTTCCAGTTATCACTATAAATTTTGGTAACTGCTTTAACATTTAAACTTGGAAGATGAATGTTTTCTTGGTACATGAGTTAAATCAAGAATCTCACCTTGCAATGCTTTATTATCTGAAGTTGTATAAATTAATGAGGTTTAATACTTACCTGCAGTCAAATCTCATTTTTGTCTACTAGCTAAACACTTGAAATATCTATTATTCTGTGATGTATCATCAAGCTTCAGTGATTAAATTTCTTTGTATAATTTCAGTAAGATTAGAAGAAAATCCTTCCCTTCTCCTGATTTCTATAGGTTTGATATGTTCTTTAAAAAAAGAAACAAATACTTGAGTTAAATTCGTGGATCAACTGTTTTAAAACTTTTATTTGAGAAAAGTTGTAAAACCAAGAATTTATAATGAATCCAAATTTTGTGGCATCTATACATTTTAGTCAGGTAGGTTGTTATAAGTTTCTTTAAAACATCTCCCTAACAAATCTGGAATTTCAGTTTTAACATTCTTCTCTATTCATTGTATATTTAAAAAATTATATTTCTTAAAATATTCCAAATACTTAATTATTTTTCATTTAAACTTAAAATGTGGTTATTAGATACATATTTTTTTCTTTCAAGTGATTTTTATTCTTTTAATTTATATTAAATTTTTGTAAAATTAAAATTGCTTATTTCCTTGCATGGTTTCTGAAGGATTAAAGTGAAGCTCAACCTCTATTTTAGGAGTAAAATGTTAATGAATTTTCAGCAATTCATCACTATTCAGATATTTATTCAAATAAATAAATTGTGTGAGTCTTAAAATGTTTTTATTTTGTTCTTGTATTTGACAGTTATTTTCATTAGATCTTCTATCCTGGAATGAGTTTTTATCTTTCAATCCTTCAAACACATCTGTCAATTATCTTCTACAAAATGTCATCAATGATGGCCATTGTCTTATAATAACTATGTTTTTTCTTCTTTATGTGATATGTATTTTCCTCTAAGAATCTTTATAATCATATAGTTATCTGTGATTTTCATGAGTGAATCTAATGAATACAGATATGTTTTATGGTCAGTTGATTCACTTTTTGTATTTATACTTCCTGGGGTTTTGCTGATATTCATGGCTTATGATTTGTTGTTCCTCCTTATTTTTGGAGAAGTCTGGGCCATTACCTTGTTATCTCCTTAAATATTTCTTCTGCTCCATTCCTTCTTTCCCCTTCTGAATAACTCTAACTGCATGTATATTGAATTGATTGCTATTGTCCCAGAGTTCTTGGATATCATATTCCCACTCTATCTTTTTTCTTTAATTTCCTTTTTATTTGGTTAATTCCTAATGGCTTACCATCAAGTTTTCTCATTATTTCCTCAGCTGTACTGCTATTGATGAAGCAATCATAAGATTTTTTTATTTATGATATTGTGGTTGTGTGTGTGTACGTTTTAAAAAAATTACAGCCTTCCATTGACAACTACTTCATAATATTTGTCTCTCTGATGAAATTTATAATGCATTCATGTGTGTTGTTTATCCTTTCTACTAGATCTCTTAATATAGTAATTGTCAATGTTCTTAAGCCAAAGACCGCCAGAAACATTTGCAGCTCAACATATTGTCCTTATTCAATGCAAAGAGAAAGAACACATGTCATGAGGAAATTTGCAGATTCTAAGAAAGACGGTGTTAGAAAGTCCAGCACACACCACAATAATTTTAGCAGTACTACAAGCTAACTTTCATTTCACTTTTATATATAAGAAAAAACAATTATGAAGGATTAAGAGCCTCCATACCCCATATTAAAATCTTAGATTTAGCACCTAATGGAAGTGGGAGCTTGTAAATGTCAACTTTCCGAACCACACAATGAAATTGAATAAAATGGTCAGGGAAATTCATGAGCATGGAGTCGTTGCAGAATGCATTGAGATATTTGAATTAAATTAAATTTTTTATTATGTGTTCTAATGGTTAAGTTATTAGTCACCTTGGCGAGGTTATGGTGTTCAGTTGTTTGGTCAAACACTGGCCTTACTGTTACTATCAGGATATTTCAGGGACTTAATGCATTAATAAATTGCTTGCAATTATGGCTGATTACATCTATAATCAATTTAGGAGATTACCATCATAGATGAGAAAAGACTCATCCAATCATTTGAAGACCTTCAAAGGAGAAGTAATGATTTCAGCAATCAGAAGAGGGAATTTCCATCTTTACTTCAGCCAGCTAGCTTCTCCTGATAAACTCATTGAAAACCTTCATTAAGGTTCCCAGCTTGTGGCAGGCCCTACAAAATTCAGACTTCCTCATCCCCAAAATCACATGAGAAAATTTGTATTAAATCTCATATTTCCCATCAGTTCTGTTTCTCTAGAGATTCCCAAATAATACATCTTTGGTACTGTTGTTGGTTTTTGAGAACAGCATCTTCAGGATGAGACTTCTGAATTGGGTTTTGGGGTTTATGAAGTTGTTTCATAAACATTTGAAATATAATATTTGAATATAATCTGATCTGATTATAATCAAATATTCAAATATCACCACTGGATACAGCTGCTCAAATGTTTGTCAGAGGCAAGGCTCTGTGTGGGAGTGTTTTTGACACCTTAATAGAGATTTTCATAGTTAAAAGTTCATTGGATGGTGTACTGGTTTGAAAGGATGTATGTCCCCTAGAAAAGCCATCTTTTAATCAAAATCTGATTTCATAAAGGCAGAATAATCCCTTTTCAACACTGTATGTTTGAATCTTTAATTATATCATCTCCCTTTATATGTAACCCAATCAAGAGTGGTTGTTACGCTGGATTAGGTGACGACGTGTCTCCACCCATTTATGTGGGTCTTGATTAGTTTCTGGGGTCCTATAAAAGAGGAAACATTTTGGAGCTTGAGGGAAATTCAGAGAGAGCAGAGAATGCTGTAGCACCACGAAGCAGAGTCCACCAGCCAGCAATCTTTGGAGATGAAGAAGGAAAATGCCTCCAGGGGAGCTTCATAAAACAGGAAGCCAGGAGAGAAAGCTAGCAGATAGATGATTCCATGTTTGCCATGTACCCTTCCAGCTGAGAGAGTAGCCCTGGCTGTATTCACCATGTGCCTTCACACTTGAGAGAGAAACCCTGAACTTCAACAGCCTTCTTGAACCAAGGTATCTTTCCCTGGATGGATGCCTTAAATTGGACATTTCTATAGACTTGTTTTAATTGGGACATTTTCTTGGTCTTAGAAGTGTAAACTAGCAACTCATTAAATTCCCCCTTTTAAAAACCATTTTACTTTGGGTATACTGCATTCTAGCAGCTAGCAAACTAGAACGGATGGTTGTTCCTAAGAATACTAGGTACAGTTATAAAAGAAAGGGATAAGCTTCAGGCTTCAAATTCTTGACTTAAGCACTGCATGAGAGACATGAAATTTCCTATGTGTCCAGAAAGAGAATCTTATTTAATATAGCCAAAAGCTTGAGATTTCTGAAAGCCAAATCCAGAGATTCATATCAAGTGGCAGAATCACAAGGTAAACTAAATTTCCAATATTGCAGTGTGTCTGCTGTTAAAGTGAGGGCATTGGCTGAAAAGGAATGGAATCCTGAAATTTGAAATGGGGACATATGGGTTGATAATGATAATGGTGAGGCATTGAAACCCTAAATTCTGCCAGGTATGTCTGCAAAGGTCTGCCCTGAGGAATCAATC
>PVIY010048052.1:0-17506 GCA_004026745.1 Myrmecophaga tridactyla | reverse complement strand
CTGGGTTTACGAAGATGTCACTCAGACCACCACGCTGTGCTGAAGCAGTGCATTGAAGCTTCTCCTCCTCTCTTTGAAATACCAAATATCAAATCCATTGTTTATAAGAGAAAAAAAGAGTCATTTTCAGTGGAGGGAGAAAGGAAGGACGGGCCAGTTCGTCCAGGTGAGCCGAGCACGGGCTGCCTGAGGAGGCAGCCATGCACGTGGCGCCAGGGCCGCTGAGCAAGGAAGCAGGCTTTCCAGGCGAAGCTAAGGAGCTGCTGCTCTGTCATCTCTAAGGGCCCCGGTGTTCCCGTGGGCGAGGCTGCAGGCGAAGGAGACAGCGGAGGCCAAGCCCAGAGAAGCGGGTGCAGCTGCGAGGCCCGGGCAGCCTGGAGAGCAGAGGGCAGGAGCGCAGTGCGGGGAGAAGGGAGGGAAGGGCGTCCACAGCTGTCCCCACCCCACCCCGCAGAGCCCCTTCTGCCCTGACAGCTACCACTGTCACAGTGAAAGGTGATGTGTAAAATGCCTGCCCCAAGAGGGAGGGAAAGCCAGGGATAGAAATTCACTCCAGGTAAGTGACCCCCCGCAGGTCTCCTTCCTAGCCGGGACGGAAGAAGGAGGCCGGAGGGAGGACCCTCCGAATGGGGCAGCGTGGGCTCAGGTGGAAACTCGGCCCGCTTCAAATGTACAACAGGAGTGGCGTGAGCTCCGGGCCCACGTTCGCCATTGCAGCAGGTGCTGCCAGGGGCGTGCTCTGTTGCATTTTCTGAGTCCCTCTTAGCTGGGTGCTGAGGCAGGTCAAAGTCTTGGGACTGCTCTCGAGTTCATGGCAGCCAAGCTTGAGGACACGGTGCTGGCCCCCTCCTGCAAAGGGATGAGGCCGGATGGAGGCCAAAGGGTGAGGTGCCTCCTCCTTCTGAATAGCGTCTCGGGTACCCCAGAGGCCACCCCATGAATGAAATGAGACCTGCAGTAATGCTCTGCAGGTGCAGCCACTGGCTGAGCCAGGAGCCCCCAGGCATCTCCCTCCCCTCACCTGCATCCCCTCCTCAAGGTGGGGAGTCTGCAGGCTGCCCAGCACATCTGCTCCGATGGTGCATCCCAGAACGGGGAAGCATCTACCGGATGCCTCTGGGACCCGCTGGATGCACTGTGAGGCGGACCCCTGTCCTCCACGAGCCCCTCCCTCGTGGGCCCCAGGGATGCTTTGAAATAATCAGAAAAAGCTGATTATTCCCCCTCCCCAGGGGACAGTGCCCCGTGGGTGGCCGTCCACTCTGGCACCTCCAATCCATCCTCACACAGCAGCCAGAGGGGCTTCCAGGGCCACAAGTCCCGCTCCCCTGTCTGCTCGTGCACGCCTTTCACAGCCTGACTCATGATTCATCCTTCCATCTGGACAGCCAAGGGAGTAAAACGGGTTTGCTCTCAATAGCCAGTGGACCAACCAGCCCAAACGTGGCGCTCCCAGGCAAATTGGCCCAGACGGTCCCCCGTGGTCCTGGGACCAGAGCCCAGAGCCCACCCAGCCTCAGTGGCTCCCCCACTGGCCTGGGCCCCATCTCCGGCGCCGCCACGTGAATCTGCCTGCACTCCATCCCCAGGCCCTCTCTTGCCACAGGGCCTTTGCACATGCTGGGTCCGCCTACCCTGCCCCCTCTTGTCATCTGCCGAGCTCTGACTCCCCTTTTGGACCCAGGCTCAGCCTCCCTCACTCCAAGGATGCCCGAGCCCCAGGGAGCACAACTTGTTCTCCTGCGGCTCCCCTTCCTATGACCCTCACCTCACTTCCTTCTGCGAGACTGTAGGCAGGGCCGCCGTCCATCGCCTCATCTCCAGCCCTGCCAGGCCCGCAGTGGACAGTGGACGGCCACAAACATTTGTCAAATAAATGAAGGAACTGAATTAGATGCCTCCAAGGTGGGGGGAGTTAGTAGCTGTAATTCCAAACTTGGGAAATTTGTCCTTCGGGAAACCAAACCTTGGCACCACTTTCCAGCATGGCGGCAATGATGGAGCTAGTTCTCCTGTGCTGGGGCAGACGGCCTCTGCTCGTCGCCCTATGTCATCCCAATGCTATTTCCTTTTATTATAAATAGGAATTTCACTCAAAGGGGTGCAGCCTACTACCCCTCAGGCCGCTTTGTACTTTAATCAGAGCTTTCCTGCCGAAAATGTTTATCTCCGGCAAAGAGGTGCTAATTTTATCTTGTAAAAGTGGATATCTGCTTACGTCCCTTCTACCTTTGAGAAAGATAACCAAAGCGTATTATGTCATCTAAACAAGCATCCTTCGAGATCAAAAGGCATAATATATACATCTGCCAAAGTTGATGGAGAAGCCATTGGTGGAGCCTTCCGCCCCGCTCACATGTGCTCCATTGATAGACGCACTTCGCGTTTCTGTGAAAGAAACTCCCCTGTCCTCTGTTTGCGCCAGTTGATTTCGATGATATTGGGACTTTGGAAACGGGAATCCAAAATAGATGTGCCCTTCTCACCCCTCTGTTTAAGCTCCCGCCACAGGAAATGGCACGAGTTCAAATTTTCGTAATGGAAGCAGCATGGTACTAGATAAGAAATGTGTCCCCTTACAGGGACATTTTTAATGTTTAAAGTAGAGTCAAAATGATCCATGGGCGGTCTCCACCTGAGGGTATTTTTATTTGACTTAAATCTTGCATCTAGCTTAGTGTTTCTCAGTCCTTTGGACCACATTTGTCTAGAAGAATATATACTGCAACACAGTACAAATGCGCACACATGCACCCACGTACGTATTTAAATAAATTTTCGTAAAGCTAGCTGTCATCTTGGCATGTGCAAGGCCCTCTGGTACGTTTTGCGCTATTCTAGCCTCACAGACTTCTAGCCCTCTGCTGCTGAAGCGTGGTCCATGGACCAGCCGTCTCAGCATATCCAGGCGCTGGAAAGGCTCTGGGAGGCTGCCCAGACCTCTCCGTTATAGTCTGCATTTTCACAGGTCCCTCTGACAATCCAATACACATCACAGTTCAAGAAGCGCTGAACCGGGCTACTTCATTTTTTAACTTGTTTTTCTCTCATAATACTGGTTGCAGCTCTCTAAATTGGCCTGGCTACTTACCGGTGCTCTGTGACGGGTGTTTGCCATGCCCAGCCTGAGTTCTCTGGAACCAGGACTCTTAGGGCTTCCAGGTGGCTTCGCTGGGAGAAGAAACTGGCGTGTGCCCTCAACTCTGCCCTTGGAAGATAATTTCCCCAGATTCCCAGACATGCTTCGAGAGCCACGACCAAGAGGTGTGTCTTGAGCCCTTGTCTTGTCACTGTCACCTCCTCCTCCACCTTCTCCTCCTGGGAAACTCCTCCAGCCCTCCTCTCCTTCAGAAATCCGCAGTGAGCCTGGAAAAGGGGAGCCTTGCCATCCGGTGTGGTTTTGCAAGCTTAGCTGTCAATTGGTATTGAAGCCCCCACAGCTCTGCGGGTTGGCTGGGACCCCGCGGTCGGGAGGAGAGGGTGGGCCAGTGGCCCGAGCCCGGGCCAGAAGCCTGGAGGTTTGGTTCACTCGCGAGTGAGGTCATTTCTCTCCCTGGGTGACGGCATCCCAAGGGCCTCTTCGTGCCCTTCCATCGGAGGGCCTCCGGGGCAGGGAGACGTTGTGGGGAAATGCCTGCTCTTCCCTCCTAGAACCAGAGTCGAGAACAAAATGAAAATGCCTAAAACATCCCCCAGCCCTCACTGGGAGGTGGGTATGTCTCTCAGCGCACAACAGATTTATGAGGATATAATGAAATTATCAGTAAAGAGAAGTGAAAAAAAAAGAACAAAAAATTAAAAAAAGAAATTATCAGTAAATACACTTTGGAAAGCGAGACTCACACTGCGCGCAGGAAGTGACGCAGCAGGATGGCGGCCTCCCCTCCAGAGGGCAAGTGTGCTGCCGAATCGCCATCGTCCCACACATGGTTTCCAACCTTCATTAAACTTTCCGAAGTCACCTCCACCTTGGAAAGGAGACACAAGCCCAAGGATACAATAGAAACCACCTAAAATCTCCATGCCTGGAGAAAAAGACTCCCCAGCCCCTGTGATCCGTCCATCAGGATTTATTTATGTGGATTTATACACGTCTATATTTGCCATTTTGGGTTGTTCTTCAACATAATGGCATAACACTGAACACATTATTGGGAAATGTGCTTCTCCTCCTGATAACGTGTCTTAGAGACCTTTAGGGAAAGGTCTCCACACTTATTTATCTACCTTATTTTTTAAGATGAATGCACAGTTTTCATGATGGAGAAACCACAGTCGGTTCCCCCATTTCTGACCTGAGAGTCATTTTGGTGGTTTCAGGTCCCACTCATAAACATTTCCACAGTGAACACCCACAGGCCTCCTGCGTGGGACACATGGACATTTCCTCTCCAAAACTGACAGCTAAAAGGGCAGCATCTGGGTTAAAGGACCCTATGGTTTTTAAATGTTAATAAATTCCAAAAGCAATATATCAATTTATAGATCAGCAACGGGGAACCTTGCTCTCTGTCCCAACCCAAAGATGGCCAAGATCAAGTTTTAGTTATTACTGATGTTATAGAAGAAAAGTAGCATCCAGCTATTTTTATGGGCATTTTTCTGTTTACCAACATTTCTTTATATTGGATGTCTGCATTCCGTTTTCTGTGGGCTGCTGCTTCTGACCTTTGAATGTTTTTCTATTTGGGTGTATATGCATATTTGTATTTTTTAAACCTGATTTTTAAGAGTGCTATAAATATTCTGGGCATTAGTCATTTCTGTATTTTCTATTTTGCAAGACTTTTTTTTTCCCAATCGGTCACTTGATTTTTGCTTTCTTCATGGTGTTAATTGTTGTACAGATTTCTGACATGGTCAAATTTCTCACTTATTTTCTTTTTTGCTTGTGCTGTTATATTTTTAAGACAGTTTTCTCTATCCTCAAAGTTATAAACATATTCTTCCGTATGTGTTCTTAATATCTTTAGAGTTTATCCACCTTTGTATTTTTACTACTTCTCCCAACACTTTTTACTGAGTGGTTGATCCTTTTCCCCATGTATTGAAATACTTTCTTTATCATGTAATCAATCTTTATATACATATGCATTCATAGGTGGGCTCTCTTTCTTCTGTTCCATTAGTCTGTTTTCTTTCAAAATATTTCAGCAATTTTTCATATACCGTTGTGTTAATGATTTCTTGTTGAATTTCATTGTGGTCAGAGAATATTCTTTGTATGATTTCAATTCTTCAAAATTTACTGAGACCTGCTTTATGCCCTAGAACAGGGACCAAGAAAGTGTTTCTATAGAGAGCCAGATGGCAAATGTTTTAGGCTTTATGGGCCACATAAGGCCTCTTTTGCATACTCTTCTTTGTTTTGCTTTGTTTCATTTTTTGCACCCTTTAAAAACACTATTTTTAGCTCACGGGCCACACAAAAACAAGCTGCAGGCCACCATTTGCCAGCTTTGACCTAGAATCTGGCCAGCCTTGGTTAGTTTTCCATGTGCCCCCGAAGGGAAGGTATATCCGCTGCTGCTGGATGGAGCTTTCTATAAACGTCCATTAGGTCAAGTCGGTTTTGAATGTTGTTCGAGCCTCCTGCATCTGTAGGGACGATTTTTGTCTACCTGGTTCGTCAGTTCCTGAGAGAGGAGTGTTGAAGTCTCCAACTGTAATTATGGATTTGACTGTTTTCTCCTAGGTGTTGGCTTTGGTTTCGTGCATTTTGCAGCTCACGTGCTTCCTCACACAGCCTCGTGAATAGTGATGAATCGGGGGGGGTTGTCGAATGCGTGAGGGAGCGTAATCCATGGCCGTGGTACGGACACGCAGGTCAACCAGGGTCTCAGGTTCTGGGCGGAGGAGGTAACGCTCTCCCCGTGGGCCGCACCGTGAGAAACCAGTGGTAAGCGTGCTTTGGGCGTCGCCAGCACAGGGCCTCGGTTTCCCCGGTGAAGATGGGTGCATGGCCTCTCGGTTCGCGGGAGGAGTCACTGCGCTTGTGCAGGGAGGATGACACGATGACGGACACAGGGTAAAGTCTGATGCCCTTCAGGTGTCAGAGGTGGCATCGGTGGTTCCTCCCAGAGTGGGGAAGGCAAGTGAGAGAGGGCTTTCGCGAGGCGTGTTCCGGGCTTGGGCAGGAAAGCAAGAGCTGGTTGGGCACTGAAACGAGACAGAGGGCAGATCAGTAGGGCCCAGACCCGACGTGCAGTGTGCTCTGACTTCCATAAATTTTCCAAATCGTATCCCTCCCACTCCTCTGCCGACCACTAAAGATAGAGCCTGCTTCCTCAGTGTTGGCTCCCATTATCTTCTGAAATTTAAAATCCTTGGCTTTGCTGAGAATGCTGAAAATTGTGAGAACCATAGTAAAAACGGGATGTGAGGGACATAAACGTTGGAGTCAACAGAGTTGAGCCCAAATTGATACTTTATTATGTCTCAGGTGGATCGGTTACCCACTGACGTAACAGCGCCCCATAACAACCCCCAGAGAATCCTCAGTGTCTTAAAGCAAGAAGTGGATTTTGTCCACAGGCCCGGGTTTAGCGAGGGGCCAACCAGGCAGCTCTGCTGATCTTGTCTGGGCTGCCTTATCCTGCCGGGGGTCTGCTAGCTGTGGCAAACCAGGCTGGCCTCCGCTGGGGCACCCTGGAAGTGGGTTCTCTGCGCTTGCCTCCCACCCTCCAGCCAGCTAGCCTGGGCATGTCCTCAAGGCCAAGGCAAGATGGTAGAGGGCGAGCCCCAGTGTGTGAGCCCACGCCAAGACCCACTTCCGTCTTGTCTGCACACAGCCCATTGGCCAAAGCAGGCCACCTGACTGAGGCTGAGTCACAGGTGAGCATGCCACCTGCCTCCCGGGGGATGGACCATTGCAGTTACATAGCAAAGGGCAATCCTATTTTGGTTTGAGGTTCCAGCAAACCCCGACTATGTTACGTAGACAATTTTCCCCAAAATAAATAGATACGAAGCTATTGCCATCACCCAACTGTGAAGCTGCAGGCGTCCCTGGGGAGACCTCGAGCCCTCTCCACCTCCCACAAAGATGAAAATCCAGCTGTTATTTTAAGAGCACATTGAGTGAGACAGTTCATTAGACTGAGGGTAACGTATTCACTTTTCTGCTTGGCCAGAATTTTAAAAACTGATCTTCTTGAGGTGTAACTTATTTACAGTAAAATGCACCCATTTTAAATGTTGACAAATATGTGCATGTGTAAGCATGGTCCTGACAAAGATACGGCTCACAGAGTTTATTGCTGTGGCCACAAAAATTCCCTTATGCCCCTTCACCCCCACAGGGAATCACTGACCTGATTTCTCTAGTGATGGATTGGTCAGCCTGTCTAGAACTTTATGTAATGGAATTCTACACTATGTACTCTTTTGCATCTGGAAATTTCACCGATGTTGTTTAATTTATCAGTAATTTGTTCCTTTTCATTGCTGAGTAGTTCTATCATTTGGATGGGCCATAACTTGCATATTCATTAAGCTGTTGATGGATAATTGTGTTGCATCTAGTTCTTGACTCTTACAAATTAAGCTGCCACTTCGTGAAAGTCTCTATGAACATGCTCTAATTTCTCCTGGGAAAATACCTAGGAGCAGAATTTCTAGGCCAGACAGTAAGAGCATGTTAAACTTTATAAACAGTCGCTAACTAGCTGTTTGAAATAGGTGTGCCATTTAACCCTCCCACCAGCAGCATTTGAGCATTGCAGTTGCTCCCCATTCCCTCAATGCTGAATAGTTTCAGTTCTCATTTTAGCCGTCCTGGTGGGGTGGGGTTGCTGCATTGTCGTTTACTCTGCACGTCCTGGGGACTAAGGAGGTTGAGCATCTCATCACATCCAGATTAGACATTCACGCACCTTCTTTGTGAAACCATCACCCATTTTTTTCAGTTGGATCGGTTGTCTTCTCAACATTGAGTTCTAAGAGTTCTTTGTGTATTCTGGATATGAGCCATTTTCCAGATATATGAATTGTGAGTATTTCTTGCTGTCTGAGCCTCACTTTTCCATTCTAAGGGTGTTTTATAAAAGGCAATTTTTTTTCATCTTGATGGAGTCCAATTTATCAATTTTGTTCCAATGAATACTTTTCCTATCAGATCTAAGAAATCTTTGCCTGCCCCAAATTTGTCAAGATTTATTTCTCATGTCTCTTTCCAGAAGTTTGTAGTTTTAGTTCTTATGTTTAGATGTTTGATACATTTCAAATTAAATTTTTATAGGTGTGAGTAAGGGGTCAGGGTTCATTTTCTTCCGTATGGCTCTCCAGCTGTCCTTTACCACGCTGAAGAAATTACCTTCTACTTCTAATTTGCTGAGCAATGAGCATTATCAAATGTTTTTTACATACCAAAGGCATACACTGAAATACCCACAAACATGAACTGCAGACATAGATTAATAACTCACCAGCACTAGGTATTGGGCATCAAAAGGGGACCCATTCCTTTGGTGGCTTTGTTGTCCTAGTGGCTGAAGGGGTGTGCCAATACCCTGCAATGGCCCAGCAGCCTTCTGTAAGTGCTTTCTCCTCACCCTCCTCAGATAATCACTTTCTAACCTCTCTTGCAGCTGGTGGGGAGCACCTGGCTTAGTTGAATCAATGAGCCAGAAGGGGTTCCTAGAAAAGAGTTCTCTCCCTGCTAAAAGAAGAGAAATGCAGTTCTCCATCTACCCATATTTAGAGCCAGCCATGAGGACATGGTGCTAAAGAAACACATGCCATCATGCAATTCTACTGGAAAGGTCAAGAGAAAACTGCTGAGATGCTACCCTGGGTTCTGACATCACCAGGATCTTTCTCAGTTGTGGTTGCTGAACCCCAGACTTCTTCCTATGGGAGCTATGAATTGTCTTTATTATGTGTGCTACATTATTTACAGTTTTATTACTTATAGCCCAACACATTCCTAAGTGAAACAGTATAAAGCATATACTCTTCTCTCCCAACCCCCCAAATCCCAGTCCAGTCCAGAATGAACCTTCTCCAGAGCAAATCAACTAAGTATTTTCATCACCAATCCTCTCCAGATATGAGAATCAGAGGAGAGATGGCTTCATGAGGTGCAGAGGCATGGAATGGGACCTGAGGAATGTAGTGGGAAGGATGCCCAGCCTGGGAGCTACAAGTCTGGATGTCTGTGCTTCTCACCTTCCTAGCATCTCTAGGTTTCTTCCATTTCCCCAATGCCCCAGGATCCCTCCCTTGTCAGAGTCTCCTCTCTTTGAAATATTCCCCTCTACACCCACCTCTTCCTTTGTCTGGCTGCTCCTATTCCTTCGGATCTCAGCTTAACGATTACTTCTTCGGGGGTCCTTCCTGATCCCCCAGACTCTCTCTCAGCATCCCACTCTTTGCCTCATAGAAATGATCTGATTGAAAT
Source organism: Myrmecophaga tridactyla (assembly GCA_004026745.1). Taxonomy (NCBI): domain Eukaryota; kingdom Metazoa; phylum Chordata; class Mammalia; order Pilosa; family Myrmecophagidae; genus Myrmecophaga; species Myrmecophaga tridactyla. The sequence continues at coordinate 8,106 of PVIY010048052.1, read as the reverse complement.
TAGGTATGTGATTTACTGCAATCCATCTTCTCTGCTGGAATATATGTTCTCTGAGGATGGGGATCAGAGCTGCTTGTTGGGGTTCCAAGCTTGGCATCTAGTGCAGTGACCCACTCATCAGAGATGTGCAGCATAAATCTTGATTGATTGATTAAACTACACTGCCACCAACTTGCTGCATGACATCAGAGAAGAAGTTTGAACTTAATGAACTCTAAGAATCCTTCTAGTGCCAACTTACCATCAGACTGAATCCAGATGCTCGGATATGACTTTGTTTTTAAAATTGGCCCTTCCCCCTTCTATCATTTGCTTGTCACTGCTGCTAGTGACCCTATAATTGTCCCAGAAGCTCATTCCATAAAAGCATCTTGTGGAGGACAGCTGGGGCTGGTCTCCTGGGCTTTTCCAAAATGCTGGCTGCAGTGGTTTCCAGGCACTGGAAGGAGGCAGCCTCGGGTGTCTTCCTCCATGACGCCAGATCCCTAGGTCCCTTTGCCCTACCATAAGGAGGCAAAACTTATGGTGGGTTGGCAGGTACTTGTCAAAGGAGGCTGCACCTTCATTTGCCTGCCTTTCAGACACATCTGTTCACCAGGAAACAGAGGGTGGCTAAGAAGCAAGGTCCTCTTTTCAGATTAAATACCTCACCCAGCACAATTTTCTGCAACGCCCCGTGAGGTGGTTTCTATGTCCATAACATGGAGCTGCAGTGACCCAATCCCGCACATTTGACTGCACGTGGAGGGCTACCCTGGAAATCCACGATGTATACATTTGTGCCTTTAAATCCCCTTGTCATAACTCATGTTGGAAGCAAAGTCTAAGATAAGCTCCATTACTTTTTCTTTTTTGTCCATTTCCTCAGGAAAGAGTCACCACTCATCTGCCCTTTCCTATCCTTTGCAGGGATTATTAGACGAGTTGACCATTTATTGAGTTTCCCTGTGCCAGAACAGTGCTAAGGACATTGCATATGTTCTCTCTAATCTTCACCACAGTTCTTTATTGTGCGTTATCATCCCCACTTAATAAGTGGGGAAACTGAGGCTCAGAGGCAGGCTCAGACAGTCCCATGGTCGCACAGCTAACAGTGGTGGGTGTAAGATTTGAACCCAGAACTGAGTCTCCAGGTCTGAGCCTTTCTAATACCCAGGTTCCTATTTAATAATAATATGTGATGGGGAACAAGATAAGGACTAGGGAAATGGTGCCACCTTGCAAGACAGCTGCCCAGCCACACCCCGGGCATTTCTGGATGCCCTGTAGGGGAGGCTGGGACAAGCAATGAGCTAGCCACACATGGGGACCTCACCCGGTACTCACAGCCACTCCAGTAACCCTCATCTCAAAGCCAAGGAACCTACCCTGTGAGGATCAGACCCCGCTGTGCAGCAGGGCTGATGGCTTTGTTAAGGAAAAGGGGATGTTTAGTAGAAAGGGATGGAGGAGCAAGGGAGTGTGAGAAGGGGATGCTCAGATCTGCTGCGACATCTTGGGATGGAGAATAAGAGAACCACCAAGATGTCACTTCGTAGCATTGACGTTGGTTAGCTAGCTGCCTCCGCCAGCCTTCTTATCCCCCACATTTAATCCTTTATTAGTCAGGAGTGAGTTCCTTACAGTTGACAGCATTCCTAACTGATATGCAATCTAAGCAAGAAGCCACCTTTAAGGTACTCAACCCTTTCCTGGGCCATCCTGGAGACATGCCCAACTCCTTAGCTTACACTGGGGGCACCCATTACATGGCCTCACCCAACCTTCTGAATGTCTCCCCTGTTGATCGCAGGCAAGCCACCCAGCATGCTTTGCGTCTCACCTACAAAACCCTGCAGCAAATGCTAACTCACACATTGTCATGGGATTCTTATCTCATGGGGATAACAGCCACTGTTGGGGCTCTAGCCATATTCCCAAATTAAAAAAAAAAATGCAAAGGGAGTAAGCCCCCCCCACACACATTTTCAACTCAACAAACATAATCAACAAATGGGAGACAAAACTCAAATGGCCCAGCATTCCTTCTGACTCAGGAATCTGCAGCCCAGATTCTCCTGGGCAACGGTGGCCTCCAGTACCACATCATTACCCAACCCTGCCATTAAAGAGGGCAGAGCCATACTTACAATCAAAATGAACATGACATGTAACCAGGAGGCAGCTCGCTTCCAGGAATGAGGGGCAGAGCCTGCCCATCCCTCAGCCTGCCCTCCCAGCCTCCTTCCCATCACCATAGAAGCCCCTATGGCATCAAAGACCTGACATCTGTCCTGTCCCTTCTGCACTGTTCCCTGCCTCCTGCTGTAAGAGGACAATGCTCTTTTCTGGACATTTTTTTTCTTTGCCTTTCTGGGTAATACCCACCCTCCCCCCAATGGGACTGCAGTGGAGAATCAAGATCTCGGGCCCAAGGTTCTCATAGTTTTTAAAAAATGCACAATGTCAGGGCTGACACAGGGGAAAGAGAAAACAAGCAACTTATATTTGGTTTCAAGGAGTATACATTAGTGCAACCAATCAGAAGGGCAATTGGTGACATGAGGCCAGATCCCTTGTGATGTGTTCACCCATTTCCCCAGCAAGACCACTTTGAGGGTGTCGCCTAGAGAAAAAGTAGAGACTACACAAAAATGTGTGTTTCTGGATGCATAATCAAGCATCGCTTTTTTAGCAACTCATTGGAAACAACCTAGATCTTCAAAAATAGGGAAATATTTAAATTAATAAATGATAAATTGATGAAAAGAAAGAACATGCCATGATCCAGAAGCATCTTTGTGAAGAGTTCATACCAGGAAAAATTTAAAGCATTATATATATAGATATGTTTCGTATATATGTGAAACAAGTAGTAGAATAGAAATGCAACTGGTACCACTTACCACACGCAGGATGCCACTTATGTCATCTGAACACCCATGCACACAAAACAAAGTAGACCTTTTCCAAGAATGCATCCAAAACTCCTACTTAGATAGCGCCTGTTACGTGCAGGACACTGCTCTAAGTACTTTATAGGCATTCATTCATTTAAAAATCAAAGCAACCCTCTAAGGTAAGTGCCATTAGCATAGAGACCAAGGCTCCAAGTCACATGGCTAATAACTACCAGCTCTGGAGTTCAAAACCAGGAAGTCTGTTTTTTTAGCTCCATGCTGCAAGCACAAACATTAATATTAAATGCATTCAAATGGTTGTCAGTGGATTGTGGGGAAGAGGCACAAAAGGGAATAAACAATCAAACCAACAAGACAGGCCTTTGTCCAGTGTGCTAAGGCAGGCCTGGACACAGGAGGTCCAAGGAAGGAAGGAGGGGAAGGGGAGGGAGGGAGAGAGGAAAGGAGAGAAGAAGGGAAAGAAAGGTACCCACAGACAGATAGATGATAAGTGATAAAGGATAGATACAGAGTTGACAATAGATAGACAATAGGTGATAAATGATAGAAACAGATAGATAGATGATGAGATAGATAGATAGACAGATAGACAGATGTGTAACCTCTGGCACTCCTGGGCTTCCTTGAGGGCACACTGTGCCCCATGAAACCACGTCCCACCCCCCACCTCCCCTCTCCCTCCACGCCTGGCTGGATCGGGGCCCGGCACCTGGCCCACAGGAGAAGGAATCCACAGGCCGGCCAGCAATCTTTAGCCTCAAAAAGCCTCAAAAGCTTATTTAATTCACGTGGGCTGCAGAGAATTTGAACTTAACCCTACGGAAAGAGTTAGCCAGTGTGGGTGGGGGCCGGACTGGGCCGGACGGACACGGAGGGTGCTGAAGGGGTGGCAGTGGCCCCCGGCCCCCGTGGTCCAGTGTGGCGGGTAGGGACGGGGGGTGGGCCTTTGGGCGATGCCGTGGGGCCACGGGCTGGGCAGAAAGGTAGACGAGTAAACCTCACAGCTTCAGAAGAAAGGAAGGCAGCGTGAGAGGAAAGGAAGCCCAGAGGCTCCGTGGGCCCTGGGACAGGTACCCTGAGGCCCAGCCCAGTCCATCCTCACAACAGCCTCACAACAGACCAACCCAAGGCAAATGCCACGCCACCGATCTCGCCAGTCGCACCAGGCACCATTATTATGTGAAGCATGAGAAAAGCACATTGCAAAATAATTTGGAAGTTGTCATGAACTGACATCTTAGGAAAAAAGGATCATGGTTTGGGGAGGCCACCTAGAAAACGGCTTGTTGGATTCTTCCCTTTGTAAATAGCCTTCCGTTTAATCCGTCTCTTCTCTCCCCAAGAGGTTATCAAGGGAGCTTTCATGGTTGACAGCCCAGACATCTGGGGACCGCTTCGGGGACCCCGCATGGGGCATGGCTGACGGGGTGAAGACCAAGTGCTCTGTCACCTCTTTGCGACAGGAAACCACGAATGCACACCCAGCTGGCACACCCACAGAGGCAGCTGCTGGAGCCTTGCCTTAAGGGTCATTTTGTCCTCTGAGGACACCCGCTAGCAAGCACATGCCAGCGATTGCCCAAGGGTCGAGAAAGACCCACGGCAGAAGAGCTTAAAAGGCCATGGTGCTCCCCAGCATTCCTTCTGCTCCCCCACTTCCCAGCCCCCATAAAGCTGGGCCAACCTAGGTATAAGTGATGTGCCCCTTCCAGTGTGAAGCCCAGAAGGGCCAGCATATGACCTTCCAGGAGTCCTTTCCCTGACTCGGTGACCAAGGAGACACGATTCGGGCGTGGCCTAGACCCCGACTCCTTTCAGGAAGGAAACCAGCTCCAGAGGTCTCCTCGGACCTGGGGAGACTTAGCTGTGCTAAGCCACTGGGACTTGGAGTCTACCTGTTACTGTAGCATAGGCTGACCTAGCTTGGCTAACCCATCGAGGAAATTCTTTATCCTGGCTTAGTTTTTTTAGGAGCAAGATCTCCAATGGACTCCAAGCTCTGTACACTGCTGAGGTTCAGACATGCTTGGGGAGGCGTGAGAGAGATTCATCCAGAAGGAAGAGAAATTGGGGTGATTAGGACCCCTCAGCAAAGCTTAGTGGTTGGACAAAGCAGTTCTGAGGACAGCAGGACATCTGTCATTCGAACTTACCCCAAGCTTGGCCCTACAGATGGCTGCTAGGCAGGAAGAGAAACTGGAGTGGGTGAAAATGCAAAGAGCTGTTTCCTTAAATTTCCTAATATTTCCTAATATTTCGGCGCTGATTTGGAGTTTCCTGATAGTGTAAAACAGAGTGGGCAGAGAGGGCTCCCTGCTTAGCCACGGACAGCTGGTGGGAGACCGTGGGGCAGAGCTCCAGGCACCGCAGGTGGTGATGAGCTTGGGGGATGAAAGTCCAGTTTGGAAACAGCAGGAGCCAGCTGGGTTTTCCAGAAACAGTGGAGAGGCAGTGGAGGGGAGGGGCAGTAGATTCTCTGCCAGGACTTAGCTCTGAAATTCAGATCCAGGTAGTTTACTTGGCACCCGAGGAAGCACTGTGAGGGGTGGGGAAGGCGGAAAGGAAGGGGGGCAGCCAGCAAAGGGTGTTCAGACAAGCTTGCTGCAGGCACCTGGGGCTCGATGCTCTGGGGACCCCCAAGGAACTGTATAGAACATGTTTCAGAATTGTCCTTCCGAGGACAGGGAGCCAGGGTGTCTGTCCACTGGCACTTGTCCCTATAGGTTGGGGGTGACCCCAGGAACACTAATTTCGCAGCCCCAGCTATTGCACCTTCTGCAGAAGAGCAAGCTTTCCGGCAGAGAGGTAGAGGGATGTAGCTGGGATGGACCCTCCAGAACAGCTTCAAGGGAGCACAGAAGGGGCCTCGTGGATGGGCCCTTTGGCATCTGGGGCACCGCTTACGGCCACAGGTGTGCAGCCACGCTAAGCCACATCGCTCTTGCCCCTCGGGGTTGAGAAAAGAACATCATGGTGCCCTCTCGGCACAGCTGAAGAACCACTCTTCCAGGCAAAAACAACAGAGTCTTCAGGCTGGGTGCTGCTCTCAGATTCACTTCTGGGGGAGCCCGAGAACTGAGAAGCCTTTGGGAAGGACACTCATGATGGAGGAGCTGAGAAAGACCCCAGGCCTCACAAATTTTCACTTGGTTCATAAACTTTCCCTCCTTTCTCTGCCAGGTCAAAGTAGCTCCCCCGAACAGCTCTGTGACTTCTTGTTTCCTGCAGGAATTCCTTCATGCTCATTTAACTTTTCAGGGAATTTCAACTTGAATAAAAATGTCAAAGGCGAAGAAAGATGCCTGTTTGGATTATCTACTGCTGCAGGACAAACCGCCCCAATACCTAGTAGCTTAAACACAACTAACCGTGTCGGGTCTCTCACGAGGCTGGCAGTTCTTTGCACACCATGATGTGGCCTGGGGCGTGGCCATCTGAAGCCTCACTGGGGCTGGACAGCCAGCGTGGCTTGTGCCCGGGGCAGGGAGTCCCATGCTGGCTGTCGGCTGGGAGCTCAGCTTTCCCCCACGCGTGCTGCTCCACGTGGACTGGGGTTCTCACGGTCAGGCATCTGGGTCCCGAAGGGGGGCCCTTCTTGACAGCGGGGAGCTGAAGCTGCAGAGCTCTTGAAGGTTGAGCAGCCTCACTTTCAGCAGGTTCTGTTAGCCAAAGCACATCTCAGGCCTCTCTAGATTCCAAAAGAGGGGAAATGGATCCCACCACTCAACGGGAGAAGAGGCAAAAGTCGGTGCCCATATTTACTTTAGTGCCACCCTCTAGGTACAATTATTTATATCCCTCCTATATGCAAAACATATTCATGCAGATGCCCTGAGCCCTCTAGAAGCTTTATCCTATTAGGACAACAGACTCAGGCCGGAGGTAGGGACTTGTCATCCATGCCAGGCCCAGCAGCAGACAGTACTTTGAGTTTCAGTCGCTGGGTGTGGCTTCTTGAGCATGGTTCCTTGGGTGTAGAGACCTGTGAACTAAATAGTTAAGTTACTGCCTCTACACACCCGACATGCAATGGGGAGACGGGGCCGGGAGAGCCATGCGAGATTCTCCCATGCACAAAGGGGAGAGGAAGGGAGCTCACAGCGGTCACTGGTCCAAAGTGATCCTGACATCCATCTGGGCTCCTATTTTGCCAGTTCTCCCCGTGCCAGGCGCAGGGCATGTGCCTTGACCAAAGCCGAGGTCTGCTCTCTGGGAGGGGTGCTCTGCAGCTGCTTGCTGTCCTCTGAGCCGTCCTTCTCCATGACGAATGACCCATGTTTGAAGTCTAAGAGCTTTCTCAGCCTGCCCCCTGCTCAGAGGCCTCTTTTCATTTTGGACTGTCATCAAAGCTGAATGAGTATAAATTGGAGGGGGGGTGGATTTTCTTTGTACTAAGTTTTAATCCCTTCTATAAGATACAAGCTGCACCCACAAATCAATTTGACACAGGTGCCCCTCTACTCTGGCCTAGGGTCAAGAGAGACAGTGGCTTTTAGATGAGCCCATTTCGTTACCTTACTGGGTCTAGGAGGAACCCCTTAAAATCTCTCTGGGGGCTTAACCAAGGGTCTGACAGCTGTACCCTTGAACTGATAAGACCTGAGCCTACATTTTACTGACAGCACCTTGGATTTGATCTTTTCCTCAGGTTTTAGTTTGTTTTCAGAACCTTTCGCTTGCTGGAGAAACTGTCCTGGGCCCTTTATCATCCCTCTGAATTCTGCTTGGAAATTGAACAATTGCTTCCTTAATTCATCTTGCTCTCCTGTTTTCATAGACACTTTCAACTTTGTGCCTTTTGGAATATCCTTAGCCAAATCCACAGGTTAGCTAGGTACACTTCCTCTTCTCCACATTTCCCTGCAAAAGTTCCACTGACTGTGCTGGCAGAGCAGAACTCCAGTCCATTTCCCCCCCTCCGACAGGGACTTCTATACAGCCTCTCCAGCCTCCACGATTGCCTTCTCATTAGCCCGAGGGCTCCATCTCTGCCTGATGCCAGATCCAATGCCCCGTGCCCTGTGTTTTTTATTGTCGTCACTGCAGCGCTCACTCCCAGCACTCTGGGAATGCTTCTGATTGAAGTATCCACTGCTGCATCACAAACCACTCCACACATAGTGGCTTCAAACAGCAGCAACCGTTCATCATCTATCACAATTCCAAGGGTCGCAGGGGCTCGGCAGGCTGGTTCTTCTGCTCTGTG
>PVIY010048051.1:0-17495 GCA_004026745.1 Myrmecophaga tridactyla | reverse complement strand
AGCCTCAGTTTCTTCCTCTTTAAAATGGGAGTTTCTTGTTTCACAGGAGTGTTGTGAGACTTTTTGTAGTACCTACTACAAAAAGGTACGGTAATCAAAAGTGCTTTGTAAACTATAGACTGCTGGCCACGTGTGTGTTAAGACTGTATCTATATTGCCCAAGAGCAAACATCTAGGGTGTTTTGTTTTCTGAGTTGTTTCTGGAACCTTCTTGCGTTTGCTTACTTTATCCCTTAAGACCACCTGGCAGGTTGCCTCTCCCTTTCTAAGCCTGAGAGAAACAAGCAGCCCAGACAGAAGTAGGGGCGGGTGAGTGGGTGTGTACGTGGGGGGAGATTCCTCCTCTCCCAGCCCCAAGATTCTCCAACAAGGTTAAATTAATCATACCCGTGGGACCTGGGATAAGAAGCCAAAAGCCTGGGATTTTCCCCTAGAGCCAGGGCCCCAGCCGTTCTGACATTCACTACCCTGGCCACCTCTAGCACTGGGTTTTGCAGCCAAGAATGGGCATCTTGTTTATTCCAGGCTCTTCTTAATATCTCTCTTCTTTCTTCCCTCTCCAATGCATTCTGCACACAGCAGCCAGACTGATCTTTAACGCAAGTCTGATCATGTCCCTCCCTACTTGGAGCCCTTTCATGGCTCCCCGTCACCCTTAGGATAAGATCCAGAGTGCTTTTTCATGTGACTGCTCAGGCCCTGCATGATCTGGTCCCAGCCCGCTTCTCCAGCCACTGTCTCCTGCTCTCTCTCCTGTTGCCCTTAGCACCAACAATAGCACACCCACTTCCCAGCCACACACTCTGCCTGGTGCCCAGGTCGTGACATGCCGTTCTACATGTTTGGGCTTCCCCCGGTCCTTCTCATGTGTCAGGAACTGCTGAGACATCACGTCCCCCAGCAGCCTGCCCTGACCACCCTGCTTCCCTCGGTCTGGGTGGGTTCCAGTGGTGCCCTGTGTCTATCGGTGTCACAGCCCGTGTCACATCCCAGAACGGTCATCTGTTTCCTTGGCAGGTCCCCTGCACCTGCCCCACTGACCCATGAACTCCTGAGGGCCAAGCCTGTGTGACTTGTTCACTGTTAGCTCCCACATCCTGTAGCATACCTCCTGCCCAGAGTTCATGCCAAATCATAGCATGGAGGAATGTACATAGGATGTTAGCGCTAGGCTGAGAAGACACCATAGGATGGTGTCCCAATCAGCTGGACACTTGGTAAGCAGCATCTTCCCCACCCCACCACAGACCTCCAGATACAGAATTTCTGTGGGGGCCCTGGGAGATCTGCACGTTTACCAAAATACACACCTGGACCCCTCTCAGTGATCTGGCCCAAGTCAAACATTTCACAGAGCAGGAACCATCCAGAGAGACTAAGCGACTTCTGCAACGTCTCGCTCACTCTCTCTCACACACACATGCACACACTTCTGTGAGATGAAATGGAGGCCCGATGCTTTTTCCATTCTGAGACACTAATCTTTGAAAAAGCCACAGGAAGCACAGGCAAGAGAATTTTTACCCTTGTCCTCACCTTAGTTCTGAACTAGGGAATCTTGGCATATTTATTTCCTTTCTATAAAAAATACTTAATGTCAGGATATGGGCTACTTATTTTTAAAAATTCTAAATGATTACTTTCACTCCAAGACTTATGTAATTTTTTTAAAACATGGAAAATCCCTGATGTCTCATTTTTCTGTTTTGGAAACGATTTGTAGAGAGTATGAATTATCCTGCCTGATGCCATGAGGTCTATTTTAATCATTTGGGATGTTGAGACTAAAACTGACAGAACATATTTACTGTTGCTTATGCTACTTGGTGACACTGCTTCTCTTTAAAGCCCACCAGAGGAGCGACGCCGTGCAGGAACATGTGTTTGTAATTAATTCGACCTGTTCACTAGGACAAAATGGAAGGAAGAATCCACCAGCTCCACGTTTGACAGAGACAAAGTGGAGTGTGTACAGAAGAAAGCTCTGGGATGCCAAGGGATCAGGAAATTGTACCTAAAGGATGGAGCTAAAGAAGTAGGACACTTAGATTTCTGTAGAGAGAACTCAGTGCTTGACATACTGAAATGGAAGAGGGAGAGGCTTTAAAGAGAAGCAGAATCTGGACCTGAGGTGGAAGTTAATGGGAAGGATACTTCATTTGAATATAAGGAAGAATTTTCTAGCAAAGAGAATTCTGCTAATGAGCTTCCTCAAAAGGTAGTGAGTTGCCCTCCCCCTGTCTACGAGGGACATGACTACCAGGGGTGTGGACCTTCCTGGCAAAGTGGGACAGAGATCGTGGAGCAGGCTGGAACTCAGCACCAAGGGATTGAGAAAGCCTTCTCTACTGAAAGAGGGAGGAGAGAAATGAGACAAAGTAAAGTGTCAATGGCTGAGAGATTCCAAACAGAGACCAGAGGTTATCCTGGAGGTTATTCTTATGCATTAAATAGATATCACCTTTTTAGTTGAGGTGTAACAGAGAGGCTGGAGGAAACTGCCTCAAAATATGGAGCCATGTTCTAGTAGTCCTATTTCTTGAAGATGATTGTATAATGATATAGCTTTTGCAATGTGACTGTGTGATTGTGAGAACCTTGTGTCTGATGCTTCTTTTGTCAACCTTATGGACAGATGAGTAAAACATATGGATTAAAAGTGGATAAATAATAGGGGAAACAAATGTTGGAGTGAATTTAGTAGATTGAGGTGCTGGTTATTGATGGGGGGAAGGTTGGGGGTACAGTGTGTATGAATTTTTTTCTGTTTTCTTTTTATTTCTTTTTCTGAATTGATGTGGATATTCTAAGAAATGATCATGATGTGACGATATTGTGAATTACTAATTATATATGTAGAATGGAATGGTCATATGGTAAGAATGTTTGTGTTGGTATGTTTAATAAATAAAATAAATTTAAAAAAAAAAGATAATGAGTTCCCCCATCAAGAGAAATATTCAAGACTGAGATCATCTTATGGTCCTAGGTGTGGGTCAGTTTAGACTGGATGAAGTCCAAGTACCTTTCAGGTGATTCCAAGACAAACCCAAATGTCCACAGGGCCAAGCCAATGGCCTAAATGAGTGGAGGATTCTCTGGTGGGAGCTGAGGGGAAGTGTGAAGCAGCCCATTACTCAGTTCCAGGTATTTGTGGGCCTGGGGAGGGGAAGGAGAAAATATGGACCCAGTATGGCCAGATCTTTGGGGTTTTCAAGAAAAGCCAGACTTCTGGATTTTTGTGTGAACTTTCTGATATTTAAATGTAGTGCAGGCCAGAAGTCATCTGTGCTGGCCAGAGCTTAGCCAGGCCTGCCAGTGTGACCCCTCTGTTCCAGGATTCTTAGAACTGTGTGCGCTTCAGTCCTTCAGTGGGTGAAATGAGCGTGGTGGGTAGAGCGGGGATTGTCTCCTCATGGACAGATGGGGAAGCCAGGACACCTGGAGACTAAGGGGCTTCCACTGTGAACTACAGCAAGATAACTACAGAGGCAGGGCTAGAATCAAGGTAAATAGGATGATTGCATGAAAGAAAGAGTAAAGAAAGAAGTTAACCTCTCTTGCCTATTCCATTGACAATTCACTTTTAAATGATTCTCTTATAATAACATTTGCTGAAGGGAGTAAGGAGGTAGAGAAGGGTAGAGATAGAGCAGGGAATTCTGCCTCCGGCACTGGAATGAAGAATGCTTTCCTTTCACCTCCCTGAAGGGGCATCACGTGCTTCCTCGTGAGTGTGAATGGTTGTGGGGTGCTCCATCTACACACCTCTGCCCAGAGCTCCTGCTTGGACCGCTGCAAAGCTCTTGCCTCTCCTTTCTCAAAATAATCTGTGTCTTCAGATCTCCAGCCATGCCTGAATCCTCACCATTATAACCCTGCTTTGGGGTAAAGGTTTTATGGACACCCAGGAATCTTTTGAAATGCATGCAGAAAAGAAAAAAGGCCACAGGAATGCATCCTGCCATCTGTCTCAGGCTCCGGTATTGGGCTTCAGTGACTTGGGCACTGTATAAACTAGCTTTGCCATGAAGACAACCTCAAGAAACTGATCGTATCCAAACCACATTGACATCACTCCCAGCTGCAATTTGAGGCCTGTCTGCCTAGCTTCCTGCTTCTTGGCTGAAAACATGCTTTCCACTAGCAGCTTTCACACCAACTTTAGGTTTGCTTCATTTGCCAGTGAACTGCCTGCTTGTTTATTTTTTGTGGTTTTTTTTTTTAGTAAAATTTTTTTTTAGTATTACTTTTTTCCATATGACTTTGTTGAAGTATAATTGAAGTACAATAAACTGTACATTTTAAGAGTGTAACTTGATCAGTTTTAGCATCTGTATATAGCCCATGAAACCATCATTGCAATCAAGATAAACATTTCTGTCACTCCCAAAAGGTTCCTTGTACCCCTTTGTAATCCATCTCTCCCTCCATCCCCATGCAACCTACTTCTGTCCTGCTTTCTGTACCTATAGATGAGTTCACATTTTCTAGAACTTATAAAAAAGGAATCATGTTATTTGTGTCCTTTCTTTGCTTTGCTTTTTTCACTCAGCATGATTTTGAGATTAATCCATGTTCTTGTGTATATCAATAGTTCGTTCTGTTTATTGCCAAGTAGTATTGCATTCCATGGATAAACTATGATTTGTTTACCCATTCATTTGTTAATGGGTATTTTGGTTGTTTCTAATTTTTGGTTATTGTGAAAAAGCTGCTATGAGTGTTTGGGTACAAGTCTTTTCGTGGATATGTTTTTATTTTTCCTGGGTAAATACCTAGGGGTGGAATGGCTGGGTTATATGTCAGTGTATGTTGAACTTTTCAAAAAGCTGCTGAGCTGTTTTCCTAAGTAGTTGTATCATTTTGCATGCCCACCATCAGTGGATGAGAGTTCCAGTTGCTCCACATCCTTGTCGACACTTGGTATGGTGAATCTTTAGTTTTAGCCATTATCATGAGTGGGAATAAATGAAATTTGCATTTTCCTCAGGACTGATCATGGTGAGCATCTTCTCATGTGTTCATTGGCCATTTTTATATCTGTTGTGATGTATTTGTTCAAGTCTTTTCCCATGTTTTGAAATGGGTGTTTGTCTTCTTATTGATAGGTTTCAAAGAGTTTTTTTATTTATTCTAGATACAAGTCTTTTGTCTGATATTCTGGTATATGTTTCGCAAATATTTTCTCCTAGAATATGCTTGTCTTTTCTTTTTTTCTAATAAGATGTCAGTATTATCTAAATCTAGAGCACAGTGGTGTTCCAGGGATATGAAAGGACTGATTAAAACAAATAAAAATAACCTATAAACGTCCTGTAAAACCTAACATGAATGAGAACATATTTAGTATCATGTTGATTTTGATTTGGAAATTATCTTGCAGAAGTTGGAAAAAGCACTGTGTGGGGCACCATACTAGGTACAAGAGGGGATGGAAGGAAAGATATGAACTTAATCACATGGTCTCTGTTCTCAGGGGGCTCACATTTTGTGGGAGAGGGGAATATGGCATGCATTCCAATAACACTGATAATGGCATATGTTTTATTGGCATGATCTCATTTAATTCTCACAACAGCCCTCTCACATAGAGTTTCTCTATTTTTCAGATGAAGAAACTAAGGCTAAGAGAATTAAAATAACTTGCCCAGTCCATACAGCTAGGACATGGGAGTTCTGGATTCAACCCCAAATCTTAGCTGACTCCAAAGTCCATATTCTTGACCTTTGATCTAAATTGCCTCCCAGTTAGAGTGCAGGGTAGGATGTGCTCAGGGCCATGAGAGAGTTACAGGGTGTTGTGGAACAAAAAAATGTGAAAATTTGTCTTGGGCTCTGTGCCAGGAAGCACCGTTGGGGGGAGGTAACAGTCGAGTGGGGCCTTGAAGGGTGTACACAGCCTCAGCAACAACGATGGTGGAAGGCGAATGACCATGGAAGGGAGCAGCACAGACAAGGATGCAGAGTGGGTTCTACTGACTGAGGCCTCATATTCTTCAGGGGAATGAGGAGAGAAAAGGTTAGACTCGTCTCTCAAAGAGTCTTGAATATCAGGCTAGGAAATCTGAATTTGATTTAGAAGGCACTGAAGCATCTGAGTGGGAGGAGTGATATCCTCATGGCTGCATATCTGGGACTTCAGCATGTTAACATGGAGGAAATGGAGAAATGCAGAGAGCAGTTGGGAACCGTGCAGCCCCTGTGGTGGGTACTGAGAGCCCCAACTAGGGATTAGCTATGAAAATGGACAGGAAGGGATGAATACATAATTTGAAAGTAGAAGCTACTTCCCACGCATCATTTTTAATCTATCAACTTTTCTATAATCTGAAACTAATTTGACTCTGTCCCTTGGTGCCCCCTGCTTCCTTGTCCATCTGTGTTCTGCATACTTCATTGCTCCCAGACAGTGGTCAGGGAGAAGAGAGAAATTCAATTTGTCTAGCCTGTAATTTGTCTGCTAATTCTGATAAATGAGGTGGTGCCTGGAGAAGGCTGAAACTTTGGGCCACAATCAAGTTTTATATTATTCATACATTCATTTATTCATTCAGCTAACACGATCCTTTCATTTACCATCCATTCATCCAGGCAATAGACACTCCATCATTTGATATTTATCATCGAATGTCTGATATGTGCCAGATCTTAACAATAGGCACTGAAAATACATGTGGACCATAGAACATAGTTCTCTGACCTCAGGAAGGTCACATTTTAGTGATAGGTTATTTCTGCCATCATTTGGGCTTTCATTTTGTCTTGCTTTTTCTGTTTCTTTTTTTTCCTTTCTTGCCCTATTTTGGAAGTTTTTCTCATCCTACGTTTCTCTCTTCTACTAAGAAAATTCAGTATCTGTTTCTACACTCTGAGTAGTTAACCAAGAAATTTTAACATGCATTCTTGGGTCTAAAGTTATTCAGTATTTTTATCCTACTTCCAGACAGTAAAAGAAATTTAACGATCACCTCAACTTTGGTCATTCTTCCTGGCCTGACTTATTTGCTATTGTCATGCACTTTAGTTAATTATTTTTAATTCTGTAAGGCGTTACTATTATTATTTTATACAGGCATTTCAAGTGGAATCACCTTCCTTTTGCCTAAAACATGTCTTTAAATGCTTTTAGTGAGATTCCCTAGATAGCAAACTCTGTTTTTGCTTGAGAACATATTTCACTCCTATTCTTCCTGGATAATATATTAGGTTGACAGTTGTTTACCCTTGGTACATTCAGTATATTATTCTCCTCCCTTCTGGATTCTATTATAACTGTTGAGAAGTCAGGGGTCATATAATTATTGTTTCTTTAATTTGGCTTTTTTTCTGGCTGCTTTTAAGATACTGTTTTTGGTGTTCTGCAGTTTCGCTGTGATATGGATTTAAAAAAATAACTTTATTGTGGTGTAATTGAAATACAGTCAACTACACATATTTAAAGTATACAATTTGCTAAGTTTTAACATATGTATACACCTGTAAAACCATTACTACATCAAGATAATGAACATTTCCATCACCCCTCAAAGTTTCCTTGTGTTCCTTTGTAACTTCCCTTTTTGTACTCTCTTCTGTTTCCTTTCCTCTCCTTCATCCCTCCCCCACCCCACCCCCAATCTCTAGGCAACCACTGATCTGCTTTCTATCCCTATAAATTACTTTGTGTTTTTTAGAATTCTGTACAAATATAATCATAGAGTATTTACTCTTTTATGTGATTTTTTTCTACTTGGCATAATTATTTTGAGTTTCATCCATGTTGTAGCATCATTATTCTTTTTTACTTTTTTCTTCATTAGAGATGTGCATTTACAGAACAGTCATACATAAAATACAGAATTCATGTATATAGCCCTATTGTTAACACCTTGCATGGGTGTGGAACATTTGTTACAATTGATAATAAAACACATTTTTATAATTGTACTATTAACTCTAATTCGTGCTTTAAATAAGGCTCACTGATGGTTTAGTTTAGTTCCATGGATTTTTAAAAATTATTCTGTTACCATATATATACAATCTAACGTTTCCCCTTTTAATCACATTCAGCTATATATTTCAGTGCTGTTAATTACATTCACGATGTTGTGCTACCAGCATCACCAGCTATTACCAAAACATTTTCATCATTCCTAATAAGAGCCCTGTACATTTTAAACCTTAATTCCCTATCTCCATCCCATCCTCTGGTAACTTACAGTCTAGATTCTGACTCCATGAGTTTGCTTATTCTAATTGTTTCAAATCAGTGAGATCATACAATATTTGTCATTTTGTGTTTGGTTTATTTCACTCAACATGATCTCTTCAAGGTTCATCCATGTTGTCACATGTATCAGCATTTCTTTCCTTTTTTACAGCTGAATAATATTTTCTTGTATGTATATACTATATTTTATTTATCCGTCGGTTGATGGATACTTGGGTTGCTTCCATCTTTTGGCAATTGTGAGTAATGCCACTATAAACATTGGTGTGCAAATATCTGTTCAAGACCTTGCTTTCAATTCTTTAGGGTACTTTCTAAATAGTGGGATTGTGGGTCATGTGTTAGTTCTATCCTTAGCTTTCTAAGGAAATGCCAAACTGTCTTTGACATTGGCTGCACCATTTACATAACTACCAGTAATAAATAAGTATTCCTATTTCTCCTCATCCTCTCCAACACTTTTATTTTCCTTTTTTTTAATAGCAGCCATTCTAATGGTATGTAATGATATCTCGTGGTTTTGATTTGCATTTCCCCAATAGCTAATGATGTTGAACATCGTTTCATGTGCTTTCTGGCCATTTGTCTATATCTTCTTTGGAGAATGTTTATTCACATTTTTTGCCCATTTTAAAATTGTGTTGTTTGTTGTTGAACTGAAGGATTACTTTATATAGTCTGGATATTAAACCTTTATCAGTTACATGATTTCCAAATATTTTTTTCTCCCATTGTGTAGGTTGTTGTACTTTCATGATGAAATCCTTTGAAGTGTAAAAGTTTTTGCTTTTGGTGCACTCCTGTTTATTTTTTCCTTTGTTGCTTGTGCTTTTGGTGTACATTCTAAGAAACCATTGCCTAACACAAGATCCTGAAGATGCTTCGCTATGTTTTCTTCTAGAAGTTTGATAGTTCTGCTCTTGTATTTTGGTCTCTATCTTGAATTGATTTTTGTATATAGTGTGAGATAGGGGTCCTCCTTTTTTTTTTTTTTTCAAATGGAGACCCAGTTTTCCCAGCACCATTTGTTGAAAAGACTGTTCTTTCCCAATTGAGTAATCTTTGCCACTTGGCAAAAATCAGTTGGCTGTAAATGTGAAGGTCGGTTTGTGAGCTCTCAGTTCAATTCCATTAATCTGTATAACTGTCCTTGTGCCAGTACCATACTGTTTTGATTACTGTAACATTGTAATAAGTTTTAAGACCAGGGAATGTGAGTCCTCCAACTTAATTCTTTTTCAAAACGGCTTTTGTTATTCAGGACCTCCTACCCTTCCATTATAATTTGATGATTAGTTTTTCCATTTCTGCCAAAGAAGGTTGTTGGAATTTTAAATGCAATTTTGTTGAATTATAAATTACTTTGAGTAGGATTGACATCTTAACATGTTCATTCCTATTTTTATTGGTAAGTAGTATTCCTTTGTATGGGTATACCACAATTTATTTTAAAATTTTAGACATTTTTGGTATCTCGTTGTTTTAATGTATTTCTCTAGTAACTAATCATGTTGAACATCTTTTCCTGTGCTTATTTGTATATCTTCTTTGGTGAAGTATCTATTGAAATCTTTTACCCAATTTTACGATAATATGGGTTATTTGACTTTTCATTATTGAATTTGGAGAGTTCTTTATGTTGTAGATGCAAGTCTTTTGTTAGATATAAGCTTTGCAGTAGATTTTCCAAATCTAAGCTTGTCTTTTTATTCTCTTCAGTGTCCATTGAAGAGCAAAAGTTTTAAATATTGAGGCAATTCAGTTTATCAGTTTGTTCTTTTATGGATTGTGCTTTTGGTATCATATCTAAGAAATCTTTACCAAACCCAAAGTTGAAAAATTCAGGGATCTAAAATTAGATGACTTCCAAATTGAACAGACTCAATTTCTCTGGTGTGTGGGTTTGGAGATTGGGAGCTACAATATTCCCTTTCTTCTTATTAGCTGCAAAATTTCTTTTTTGATTATTTTTTCATTTTTTTTTACTATGAGCATATTAAGATGAGAGCGAGCCCCCACTCTCCTGTGGGAATTGAGCTGATTGTGGGCAGCATCTTGGTCTCTTGTCTGAAGGTCATGAACGTGGTTTCTAGGTCATAGGTTTGGCAGGAGCCTTATTACTAGCAACTCTCTACCTTTTTACACCATTCTAGCTCTGGATTACAAATGCATCCTTTGCTACTTGCATACTAGCCTTTGCTGGAAATATTATGTCTTTGTGCCTATCAGCTTTTTGATATTGGATTCTGGGTACATTCTGGCTGTGAATTAGCTTCACGGCAGAGACCCTTTTAATTCACGTTCCCTTGCTGTGTGTGATAGCCCAAAGAAATGCTGCAGGCAAGGGCAGCTCCCTGCCCTCCAGGAAGGGAGAGCCAGAGGACTCAATAAACAATTGAGTGTCCTGTAAGAATTATTAAGGAAGAGGGCAGAAGCTAAGGGAATGAAATTTTAAACAGAATTTCATAAAACTTGCCAGCATTAGAAAACCAAGTGCTAGGTGAGTTCAGGGCCCAGTTCTATCTCTCAGAGTTGTGTGGCTTCTGGCAAGCCACTCAGCCTCTCTGAGTGTGTCTGTGTCTCTCTATCCTCCCTGGCCTTCACAGCCTTGCAGGTGGCTGCTTTTACTTTCATTCTGCTGCCATCTGCCCTTCTACCTTTATATGGTTATTGTAAGGTTATTTGGCTATTGTTTATGTAATTTGGTTATTGTAAATGATAAGTGAGATACTGTGGACTCTTCCTTTCATGCTTTTTTTTCCTAATTTTTCAAGTTTATTTGTCTTGGGAAACACAAATAACCTGACAGATATGTTCTGGATATTAAAATTCTTTAAAATATCTTTAGAATAAAAATACCGGACAGTGCAACAGAGTTTGGGCTGTGGAGTCACTTGCCTCTGTGTTCACATCAACTCTACTCCCTGACCTTTGACAAGTTGCCCAACCTTTCTGAATCTCAGTTTCCTCATCTATAAAATGAAGATAATAATCATTCACTCCATTCCCAAAGAGGATTAATATAAAAATACACATTTTTAAAGGAAATGATAAATATGAAAACACTTTGAATGTTTAAAAGGTATCACTAATGGGATGGAGAATGTCTTGACTGCAGGTGGGTTCACTGGGTCCTGGGCTTGTTTGGCTGTCAATAACTGGTTACTCTCAGACAAGATTTTTCCATGGTTGGGTTGAATCAGTGTTAGCTTGAGGGTGGGAAGCCTGTTCCAGGGCCGTGTCCTTCGAGTGCAGCAGAAATGGTATTATAAGGAAACAAATGAATAATAAATGAAGCCAGACTGCTCCTGCAAGATTTCTTTCTGTGCATAGGAAACTCGGCAGAAAAAAAGATGGTCTCACTGTGCTGTCTCTGCAAGGTGAAATGGGTTTCTCTGTGGGCAGTGCTGTGTTTTGAAGGAAGGCTCTGTTCTTTGAGAACTGCACCAGTGGGTGGGGGCCTTGTCCTAGGTTGTCCATCTGATTAGTGGCAGAGCCGGGATGCGATTGTGGCTCTTCAGAGTCCTGCCCCTGTGCTCTGTGAACCCCAGTCCCCTGCCCTTGGCATCCCAAAACCTTTAGCCATTCATTACATGCTGTTTGAAAACCCACTGTGTTTCTGACACTGCTGTTTCCCAGGGCCTTACCTCATGGCACTTAAAGCTTGGCTGAGAGATGGACTGTTGTATTAGCAATTACTGCAAAGACAAGAAGATGTCAGAAGTGCTCTTTGGGGCATGTAGAGGATGCAGTGGGAGTACACAGCAGGTACCAAACCCAGTGTTTTGGTTTTTAAGTTTTTTGGGGAGACGGGGAATGGATGGTGGTTCAGAGAAGTCTTCCTGGAAATCGGGCTAGTTCAGCAGATAACTGAAAGATGAATTTGGTTCGAATGTAGAATGAGGAGATGGGGTGAGAGGGTACCAGGCAGAGCATCCAGTAGATGTACGATTTACCTGAGTCAGGCTTTGAGGGGCCAAGAGAGGGTAGAAGACCTTGGAAGGAAGTCAGGGTCCATGGTAAGGAGTTTGGATTTTTATCCCAATAGCAGTGTGAAGCTGTTACAGGGTTTTAAGCAGGGAAGTACCTAGTCAGGTTTGTGTTCTCCAAGGATGGATGCTGCTGCTCTGTGGGCACTGCACTAAAGGGGATGGGGAGGACAGGGCAGCCACCTGCAAGGCTGTGAAGGCCAGGGAGGATAGAGAGACACAGACACACTCAGGAGACACTGGAGGACTAGAAGTACCAGGTCTTGGTGGTTGTAGGTGACTTCTCAGCCAGTTTACTTTTCTCCTCATTTTATTTATTCACAGTCATCAGACATGGGCAGTGGTGGAGGTCAGGGACAGATGTACCAGGGAGCCTCAGAGGCCCTCCCTTCCAAGGCCCTGGTAGGGGCTCTGGTAGTACATTCCCATAGTCGCATGTTCTCTGAAAATTTGCAAAAGTGAGATAATTTAATCACCATCAGTTAAGACTGCTATCTCTTTCTACTCTGACTTCGCATCTTATCAAGGTAGTTTTGAAGGGGCCACTGGGCATTTTTAGGATCCTGCAGTGAAAAAGTTGAGGTAGGGCTACATCTAGCAGCCTTTTTTTTTTTTTTTTACATCTAGCAGCATTTAAAAATATACTTTATTTAAATCAGTCCTTACAAGACCTGGACTGCCCTTGGTGATGGCCACAGTTTTATGGTTTTTCCTACCTATGGCTAATAGGGCTAGCAGTGGTGGCAAGAGCTAGCACCTTTGCTCCAGGTGAAGAGGAGGCTGTAAGCACTGCCTGCAGATATCATAAAAGCTGTCACAGAGATCGCTAAGGGTATTTATTTTCTCCCTCCTTAATGTGCAACTTGGGCATAAAAATGACAGTGTTTGCTCTGTGCCCTGTTCTAAATACTTTACATTGTACTCAGAAACAAATTTATGAGATAGATTTTGTGGCCTCCATTTTAATCATGTAGAAAGTAAGCTATGATGAGGTCAAGTGGTTTGGCATCAGAATTGGACTTGATGGATGTACGACCAGTGCGCTCACACAGGACCTCAAACTTAGAAGGGCCCCGCCATGTTTTAATGCTCTGCTACTACTGTCTTGAAATTAATATTTTGTTTTCATTTTACACTGGGTCCCACAAACATGCAATCAGATCTGTACTGATCAGAGCCTGTATTCTTAACCACTCAACTACATTAAAATGACAAGCTCCCTTAGGAGGTAAGGAGTTCTCTCTCCTTGGAGGGGTTCAGGTGGAGGCTGGCCAGCCCCTTGGCAGGAATACTTTAGAGGGGCCCTAAGTCAAGTAGGAGGAAGAGGTGGGGTAGGGGGTTGGGTTAGAGAACCTTTAGCATCTGAGATCCTCTCCCTGAGAGCCTATAATTTTATAACTTTCCTTTCCATACTTTTCTAGAAGTCAGAAAATAGAAGAACAAGGCCTGAGGGAAATGGTCTGATGCAGAGTTTAGTGAGAAAGTGGGACAGTTCCCAAAGGAAATAAACCCATGAAAGGACACGGAACCAGGAGACATTTCTTTAGACAACTAGCAGTAGCACCAGGCTGTGGTCCCTTCAAAGCCCAGAATGTCCCCAACCAGTTGCAAATAGATGAGAATTAAATGTGGGGTTCAGTTAAGTGCCCTCTTGGTCTGATTACTGAGTCTTCAAGTCCCACCCATTGGCAGTTGACCACAGCAGCAGCTCTAAACACTGCTTAATTAGGGCAGTGCCCATATGGCGTGTTCCCAGACCACAAGGTTACTTGTCCTCTGAGGCCTTGGTCTTCACAAGGTGAAAAGACATGAACACAGACTTAGAGCTTCAATATAGGAAGGGACCTTAGAGGGTGATAACCCCAGAAGTTCTCAAACTGTTCTCCCTGGAGCCCCAGGTCTCATGTGAGTTCCTTAAGGGCTGTGTGTGTGTGTGTGTGTGTGTGTGTGTGTGTGTGTGTGTGTGTGCGCGCGCGCACACGCGCGTGCTTGGAGGTCCACGTTGGAGTTGAGGAAAGTGGTCCTTCCTTAGGGTTGAAAGTATGAATGTTAGCACTGGACTTGATGAACTTTTATCTCGGGGTTTTCATTATTCACAATTTATACAGTGTGTTGGGCTTTTCAGAGAGCTTTTTACACATGCTATCTCAGCTGACTGCTTTAACAGCCAAAAGTTAGTATCACCCTCTTTTTATAAATAAAGAAACTGAGGCTAAAATGATTCAGGAGGTAGCAGAGACAGGTTAGGGAGTTCATAATTTCATAACAATAGGAGTCCTTTGTATTTCCTAAAAATGTGTCCTTTCGCTCTCTGTGCTGATGACAGATTTGCAGAATTTGAATTTGTGTGGTTCACAGACCTCTGGGAACATAGTGGCTGCAGTTCAGAGAACCCTCAGTACGCGTCCTCCTACGTGTGCTTCGACTGGGAGGGAGACCAGCCAAGGGGGAAGGGGATCCAGAGCCTGTGCTCTGAAATGAGACCCCCTTGTGTTCACATCTCCACTCGGAGGAGCCAATGACTTAGCTCCCCAGAACCTGAAAGGACAATCTTAGCACCTACCACATGGAACCACTGCAAGCCTTCAATGAGATAGTAAATAAGATGCTTAGCCCAATGCCTGATCCAGTACATCTTAGCTGTCATTGTTATTGCTAGTATAATTATTAGCACTGTCACACTAAATGTGTCCATCTTCAAATGGGCCACTTTCCACATTTTGGTCATTACACATTAAACACATTTTTAATAAACTTGCTTTAGGCTTGAAATTGTAGGCTTCTCTGGTTTTCTTCTTAGCATCGATTAGGAGTGTTTTTAAAAGTTCTGCCTGAATTCACAGGAAGCCCCTGTAAATCCACTTGAAAGCAGATCTCATCACTAAAAACCCACAAAACGCCTCAGTGAGAATGAAGGAGTCAGGCTGTAATTTATGGCGTCCACTCCTCGCTGCCATTTGGCATTTTGCAAACCGCCACTGCCATTAGCCGTCACTTTTGGGTATTTATGGTCTTGCAGTTAGAGCACTTTTATTCTCATAACAGAGACAGGGTCACATTTAGAAAATGTACCCTACTCCAAGCTGGAAAATTAGATCCTCCAGGGTGGCTGATGGAGGGGGCCGCACAGAGAAGTGTGGTCTGCCGACCCTGCTGAGGTACCCTCCCCATACACCCAAATTGGACACTGTTGGCCTTCGCTTGCCAGGCCTGGGCTTTTTGCGTGGTGCTGGCTGGGGGGCTGGGACAAAAAGATACCAAGCCATTTTCCACACAGATGCCCTTTACAGCCACGAGGTTGGCAAAGATAGATCTAGGATTTGTCAGGAATTCCTCCATGGTCCTAGATGGTCTCTCTTTTGTAGTCTTTTTGGACATGACAAGCCACAAGGTGTGAGCTAAATGTGCCACCAACACACTAACCTGACTACCAGCAAAACACTGTCTCTACTTAGGCCTCAGTTTTTCCTCTCCCAAATGTAAGGGTTTGGTTTCGGTCAGCTCTGAAGACCATTCTTCCAGCCCATTGCATTTCTTGGTTCCATAAGGTGGCTGCCAAACTATACAGGATTTTTGGTCAAGAGGAATTGGGGGTTTTCAGAGGAGGGGAAATTGTATTTAAATTGCAAATTTTAAAAAAATTAGGACATTCATTGCATGTGAAAAGGAATGCCAACTCCACCATTATGTAATTCATCATTATGTTTGTAATAACCTACCTACTGGGAGAATCAGGAGTGAGTGAAGATTATAGTTTTGGCTCTGCTGCCCAAGAGACCTTGAGCAGGTCTCTTCCCTGCTTAGGCCTGTTTCTCCCTCTGTAAAATTCCTCCAGGATGTCACATTACATTTAATCGTCATGTCTCCTTTGCCTCCTCATTGCTGCAACAGCTTCTCAGACTCCTTGTTTTGGATCACCTTGACAGTTTTGAGATGCACTGGTCAGGTGTTTTGTAGAATGTCCCACAACTGGGATCTGTCTCTTGTTTTTCTCATACTTAGACAGGGATTATGGGTCTTAGAGAGAAAGACCACAGAGGTAAAGTGCATTTTCATCACTTCACATCAAGGGTGCATGCCTTATCACTGTTGACATTGACCTTGGCCACCTGGCTGAGTATTTGTCAGATTTCTCCACCATAAAGTTATTATATTTTCCCTCCCTTTCATGACTATACTCTATGGAGGGAAGTCACTCTGCATAGCTCTCATGCTCCTCTTTTAACAAGGACTTTTGGGGATGTGCATTTGTTTCATTACACATTATTGGTTACTGCCTATATGCAGACAGTGTTAGGTGCTAGAGATTTGGAGATAAAGAGGACCTGGCCTCTGTCCTCGTGGAATTCAGGGTCTGGAAGGGAGCACAGACAAGTGTCCCAGCAGTCCCAACACCAGGTGGTAATGCAGGGAGAGGGGTTCACAGGCACAGAGGAAGTCCCCTCCCAACAGGCTTTTGCATTTTATGTTTTTGTGCTTTAAGTGAATTTTCCTAACATTCTCCATTTCCTTCAACCATAAAATTTTAAATGTTAAGAAAAAGAGGCACGCTTATTTCCTTTCCATACTTACCCTGTTATTATTTTTTTAAGAATTTGCTATAGCACTTTCCTTGTTGAAAGCATTTTTAATCATTAATTAATAATCCACATTAATATGCAGATTGAATTACTCTATTTCAGGCAGAAGTTTGTCTTGAAGAAACAGAATAGCTTAAGTGTTTTTCCTCCCCACCTGCATCTCTGTTTCTTCCTCTGTGCTTCACCCTGATCATTGTTGGGATTATTGCCATGATTATTAAATGCTGATTGAGCACTGCAAGTGTCTTTGTTGCATCGAAGAACCTGGGGGATGGCAAGTCCCTGCTCTCAGGACTCCAAGCTGCACAGAGGCTGCCATAGGGGATTCATTAACACTCGGAAACCGAAATTGGCCTCATAAATAGTCATCCTCAGGAAACAGTTTCAGTTCTCCTATTATTTTAGTTGCACTAAAGTGATTCCTCCTTAGCTCTGTTATTGTTTGAGGAGCTTGGCTTTGGCCTTCAGAAAAAAAAATGTATTCTCCGTAACGTAACTACCATTTGTTGAGCTCTTACTATGTACCAGGGGCTGTACATACCTTATGTTTGATTCACAACAACCCCATGGATAGGCCAGGTGATTTCCCTCCCTGTAGAGATGGGGGAGCTGAAGCTCAGTGAGGTGAAACTGCAAGGCTGGTAAATGTCAAATTTGGGATTTGAACCTTTAATTGTATGGCTCCAAAGCCCTCTATTTTAATGCCTCTCT
>PVIY010048050.1:0-17512 GCA_004026745.1 Myrmecophaga tridactyla | reverse complement strand
TTTGTTCCCCCTATTATTTATTTTTATTCCATATGTTCTACTCTTCTGTTGATATAGTAGCTAAAAGGAGCATCAGACACAAGGTTTTCACATTCACAGAATCTCATTGTGAAAGCTATATCATTGTTCAATCATCATCAAGAAACATGGCTACTGGAACACAGCTCTACATTTTCAGGCAGTTCCCTCCAGCCTCTCCGCTACATCTCGAACAACAAGGTGATATCTACTTAATGCGTAAGAATAACCTCCAGGATAACCTCTCGACTCTGTTTGGAATCTCTCAGCCATTGACACTTATTCTCATTTCACTCTTCCCCCTTTGGTCGAGAAGGTTCTCTCAATCCGTTGATGTTAATTCTCAGCTCATTCTAGGGTTTTTCTCAATCCCTTGATGCTGAGTCTCAGCTCATTCCAGGATCTCTGTCCCATGTTCCAGGAAGGGCCACACCCCTGGGAGTGTTGTCCCACGCAGAGAGGGGGAGGGTGGTGAGACTGCTCGTCATGTTGGCTGGAGAGAGAGGCCACATCTGAGCAACAAAAGAGGCTCTCTTGGGGGTGACTCTTAGGCCTAAATTTTAAGTAGACTTGACCTATCCTTTGTGGGGTTAAGTTTCATATGAACAAACCCAAGACTGGGGGCTTAGCGTATAGCTTTGGTTGCCCACACTGCTTGCAAGAATATCAAGAATTCAACTTGGGGAAGTTGAATTTCTCCCCACTCTCACCATTCCCCAAAGGGGGCTTGCAAATACTTCTCCAGTCACTGATCAAATCACTCTGGGATTCATCGGGGCATCACTCTGGACAAACCAACAAAATCTCATGTCCTACCTGAGATTCCAAGTACTTATGACATTGAAGGGCTTTTTATTCAGATGGTAGCAGAGGATATCCCGCCCAACCCAACTAATCTTCAAAGGACCCTGCCCTAATATGATCAGGGAGCTTTACTGGTCTTAATCTGCTTTCACTCCCTTTTTCTCCCTTCTGGTGTCTCTGTCTAGGATTGCCTGGATCTTTCCTGGGAATCTTTGACTTCCAGGAAAGCCAGTTGCTCCCTGATCACCTTTAAGACCTGGAAGACCTATGGGACTTGGCATGCCTCGTGGACCACTGTCTCCAGTGGCACCTTTATCTTCTTTTTCACCTGGCGGACCAGGAGGACCTTGAATTAAAATGATATTTTTAAATTCATAGAATGTTCCTAATCTTTAAGTCTGAGATCATTAGTGGCATTATTCAACTATTTCACTTCTTTTATTTCCTGTTCAAAATGCACTTGTTCTTCTTTCATAGATATAATTTTCGCTGATACATCATACACCCATTCCTCTAGTTTTCTGATCTCCTCTATTGTGTAAATGTATTCTCTTGGACTTTGCCATTCAGCATTTCTATATTGAGCTGCAAATAAAGCAAGGTGGCATTCAGTCTTGGTAAAGCCTTAGAGATTTCATCTACTGAGTTTCCATGTGCTTGGACTGAGGAAAATAAGGTACTTAGCTGGAGAAAAACATCTTAAATCTTTGATCAGTTGTCACACCGAAATTCTGAAAATGCTCTGAATCTATGAGATTGGTTTCGGTATCAGAAATACACTGTATTCTCTTTTCCATGGTGCTCAGGTGTTCCGTAACAACTTCTCTAAATATCCTTTCATCTTCACTGCCATTTCCTTGTCTCGTGAGTCCTTCAGGTATACCATTTTCATTAATTGAACCAGCTGCGCAATTCTACACTTTCCACTTTAGGAGTTGAGTTGTCATGATTCTGATGACAGGTATGAGAATTGCAAACGCAGGGAGATAAAGGGCAATAAGTCCCACTTGAAGGACTTCAGTTTCTCTTGGAAGGAAGGAAGGCCATCTTTAGGATTTTCAAGAAGCAAAGCTGTCACTGAGTGAGCATCAGATTTCATAGATTCTGAACTTTATCAGCCTCCTCCTATTATTCAGGAAATCTATCCAACTGCTCCATGGATTTTGAGGCTAGAAGTCCAAAATCAAGGTGTCAGAAAAGCAATGCTTTCTCCTTAAGACTTTGGCATTCTAGGGCTGGCTGCCAATGAGCTTTGGCTTTTCTGTCATAAGGCAGTGCACATGGTGGCTTCTCCAGGCTTCTGCTTATGCTTTTCTAAGTTCTTCATTTTTCAGAGATCATGTTGAAACATTTATAAAGTTCATAGATGCTTAATATTTGCTTCAGAATGCTACAAGAGTAAGAGTGTGCGTAAGAATTATAGAAGAAGCAAGGTTGGTTTTAAGTTAATAATTAGAGCTGGTTGTTGGATTCAGAAGACTTCGTGAGCTCTGATACAATTTCCTAAAAATATATATTGAAATTTCCCATAATAAAAACTTTTTTAAAAGCTGCAATTTGGTTTACAAGAATAGGATTTTCTTCCATTTACTTTTAGGTGGCCTTGGTTAAGGTTTCTTGACCTAGGGCACAATGGATTTTAAGGAACTATGAGGATAATTAAATCAGATCTAGGTAAACTTGAAGTCTAAGTACCCCACCAAAAAAAAAAAAAACAGGATTGAAGATAGATGCTTCAAGTTTCTACTTATTAAAGAGTCCAAAGATAAAACATAGCATAGATAAGCTTCTTGTCAACAAGAAATTATTGGAGGTGGTGGGGGCGGGGGCGGGCAGGGTGTGGAAGGTGTATGTTGAATGATCAAAGGCAAAGATAATGGAAATGATTGCCTACTTTTTTGTTTCCAAAAGAGATTGATTGTAGATTTGATGTCAAAGTCATGCAGGTATAAGACTAAAACCTGGACATAGAGTACTTAATGTGTGTGGAAAGAGAAGTATGAATGCTCTAAAGTAGTGTTACGATATTGGAGATCTAGTAGTAGGATCATTCAAGTCTCCACAAGCTATTTCCTTCTTCTTCTCCTCCTTCTGGTCATTCCTTTCGCCTTCCTGCAACAAATTCAAAGTGCCTTAGAGGTAGTGCAAAGGCCCTGATTCGAAGCAGGAAGAGGAAGAGGTAATAAGGAGTGTTTGGAGGAAACATTTTTCCTCCCGCTGAATCCTGGATTTAAGAAAGAGTGTAAATTGAACTTAACAACCAGCACCTATCAACGTATGTGAGGTGGAAAATACAATATTCAGGACTTGGAGGACATGTTGTTTAATCAAGGTACATGACGACGACGAGGATATTAAATTGTAGGGGCCACTACACTTTCTCCTTTCTAGATTTCATCCTCAGCAATTACCAAAACACTAGGCCTTTTTTCCCCAGCTACATGTACAAATAAAGCGAGGCATGAAAAAAAATCCTTTTTTAAAAAAGAATGAGACCATATGAAATCAAAGAGTGAGTCTTCCATGGGGAACAGGGTGAAAACTTTCCAAAGGAAACCAGCAAAGGCATGTTCCAGCAAGGATGCCAGTGTAGCTGGAGCATCATTAAAGAGTAAATGGTAGTAATTAACGATGGAGATACAGTAATTTGTCAAAACGCTGAGCCCTGTAAGCCATGCAATGGACTCAACGCGTGGATGCACTTCCTGGTCTTTAAACAGAACCTGCATCTATCAGGCGCGGGGTGAAGAGACAGAATCGCTCGAGCTGGAATCCACAGGCGCAGAGAGCCCACCTTCCCGCCGCCACCTGACCCGGCAGACGCCCAAAGTCGGGAAGGGCGGAGACAATCTACCAAGGCGGGTGAAACGTCAGGGCAGACTCTCAAAAAATCCAGCTACCCGGCCGTTAACTGAGGTCTGCAGGTCCTCTTCTCCCTTTGCGGGTCCCAACCTGACCTTCAGTCTTAAAACACCAGAATGCGACTCACCAACGGTTCGGAGTCGCTTAGCCTGGCACAGCAGAGGTGGGGTTTCCCGACGCCACGCCCGAGTTCCCGGGCTTCCTCCCGCCTCGGGGGGAGGGCCACGAGAAAATATACACCAATCAGAGTCTAGAACTGGGAGATGTTCGCTCTCATGACCAATAAGAGGGCGGATGGGCGGGGACGAGGGAGTTGGTTCGCCCTGCCGATTTAAACCTCGGAGGTGGGCTGTTAACCGTCTCCCTGGGCGAGAGCCGGCCGTGAGCGTTCGTGAGCTGCTGGACGCTAGCCGAACCCCGCAGCGGCACCCGGGGAGCGACGCCGGCCTCGCATGGTTGGGTAAGCTCCGGCGAGTCAAAGAGAAGGTGGTGCGCTGGAACCTAAGGGCCGCCCGCCACCGAGGGCCGTGGCCCGCCACCGCCTACGGGGGCCTAGTCCTGAATAGTACCGGCTTGTCCCCGCCGCGCCGACCCCAGCCTTGGCGCCTCCGATAAATCCAGACCATAGTTTCCCGGGGCAGCGGGGCAGCTGGGCTGCGGGTGGAAGGTGCTCCGGATCCCGAGGTCGCAGCCAGCGCTGACAGCCCATGGGAGCCGCCGTTCGAGGTCACAGCGCCCAGGGATGGAGCCTTTGGGGCCGAGGTGGAGGCTGCGGGCAGGGGGACAGATGCCCAGAAAGGAACCGAGTTCCCTGGAGGCTTGAGGCCAGATGGTGGAGATTGTTGTCTGTTTTGTCCTGGTTAGAAAGAGGAAAGTAACCTCACCTTTGGTGGATTCTGGCTGTAGCACAGACAACACAGGAAGCCGTTTCTCTAATGAGTGAGAATTTGGTGTAAGATTGAAAAAACACGTTGTCCTGTTTTCTGATTATAGAAATTATGCAATCGTATTGCTTTTAGATATAAATCCATGCTATGGTAAATCGTATAAAGAAACAAATCGAAATTCCAACAGCCACAGATAACCACCAAAAAGCATTGATCACATTTGTGCTAACTTATTTCAAATACACCCATTATGAATATACGTTATGTTTACATTATTATACAAAATACATTTAATTGTACATTATTAATGACAGTATGTTGGTTAAAAAGTAGTAATATATTAGGAACAGTTTATCTGTAAACTGTTTCTCAAGTTTATCTGTAAATGTATATTCTCATTTTTAGTGGACGGATAATATCCGTTACAGAACATGGCTGTACATGGCTGTACTGTACCACATTTTATTTACCCAATCATCTGGAAATGGATTATGCCTTAGAATTATGGTACAATTGCTAAACTGCCCTCTAGAAAGATTGATATCCCACACTTACAGAATATGAGGGTGATTATTTCTCCACAATGACCAGCACTAGGTAGTCAAAAATCCCCAATCTAACGGCTATCTTGATGTTTTTTAATTGCATTGAGATTAAACTTTTCTGTTTTTCAGTCATTATTTCTTAATAATGGTATATCTGTTTGTCCTTTCCCTATTATTCCACTGATGTGACTTTATGGCTTTATGAGAGGAATTTGGATTAGTGGTTTCAAAATATCACCCCTAATCCCCCAGTTCCCAATTGTCTCCCATTTTTGTTGCCTCTTTAACCTTGATTACAGTGTCTTTTGCCTCTTGGGTAGGGTATTTGATTTTAATACTGTGAATTCTTTGAACTGCATGCTTAACTCCAAAGTACACTTGTAGAGAAATTGGTTATAGCTAATACTTAGAATCTAACTCACACATGCAAGGCCCTGTATTCTAGTTTAAAATCCTCCCCTCCTCCCACACTCTGAGAATCCTTTCAGTCCCAATTAGGTATACCTGGGACACTGAGTCACTTAAGATTTTTGAAACAAAGATACCGTTGGGCCTTTTGGTTAATGCTATCTGTATTTATCTACAACATATAAGCTCTTTAGCTTCTATGGGAAAGTTTTCCCTCTAAGTAACAAAGGATTATCATGTCTTTATAGTAAAAACAAAGAGAGCTAACAGTCACCTGTGTAAATAATAATTCTGTAAATTATTATTTACAGAATAAATACTTATTCTGTATTTACAGTAATAAGTAATACAATCTTAGGAAGACAAACTAGAGAACTGAAAAAAATAAACCAGATTGT
The DNA here is from genome assembly GCA_004026745.1 of Myrmecophaga tridactyla. NCBI lineage: Eukaryota > Metazoa > Chordata > Mammalia > Pilosa > Myrmecophagidae > Myrmecophaga > Myrmecophaga tridactyla. The sequence goes on along the minus strand of PVIY010048050.1, from coordinate 11,590 downwards.
TACCTGGAAAGCTGAAGGGGCAGGATACCTTAAAAATAAAAAGGCATTTCATATATGGCTTAAGATTGTTTAAAAACATATATGGCTTTACCTTTATAAATAGTATTTGTTCATAGAGTTCTTTAAAGTTTTTACTAGGAGCAAATACCTATGTTCACACATTCAAGAAAAAAGTGGGTGTGCCATAATTTAAATGCAACGGAAATAATACATTAATCACTATATAAGTAGTATATGTATATAGTTGCTGTTAAAAAAAGAAAAACAAACCTTTTTTAGGCTTTAGTGACAAAGATCCCTGAGCCCAAATAGATTCCTACTTCATTTCTGTCCCATTTTTCTTCTATGTCCATCTTTTTTTAGTAGATGGTTTTGTATTGCATAAGCACTGAAATGTGTTTATACTCAGGAAGCTCCATCATATATATTATCATTTAAAATTCACAGTTTATTGAAATAAGTTCCTTTCATTTTTCAAATGAAAGTAGGATTTAAGCCCTATTTTACTTTCTTCTAACATTTAGTCAGTCAGGGACTATTGGGTATTTTTACATTTGGGGGCTTCTCACTTGCTCCATCTATCATGATTTTGTATTTTTCTACAAAAATGATGTCACTTTCTATATTTGATGGCATAACCTAGTCAATTTTTGATAGAATTAAAGTGTCTAAGACCCTGATTCTCTAATTCCTTTCCTTCACAGAATCTCCAAGGAAAGCAGTTATTGCTTTTCATCTTATCATTCTTTTTAGAGCTTTTAAACATGAGTGATTTCTTAAACTCTGTCCTTTTCTTTAACTTAAATACTAATTCCAATCAAGATACACTGAAATAAGGTAGGAAATTAAGTTGAAAAAGATAATATATTTGGGGCCTTGTCCTTAAATGTTTAGGTAAGGATACTCTTGCATGCTTAGTACACTAAAAACAGATCCCAGCAGTGATATTTTAAGAACACTCAAATGTTGGCAGATCAGGCCCCCAAAAAACTATGGCATGAATGAAAATCCAGAAGACCAGGATCATGCAACTGACTTATTTTGTATAAATCTTGATTGTTTTGTACCACTATTTCTCCATCTCTAAGATGGGGGTATTTTCTGGTTCCTATTCTGTTAAAATGCAAAGCTATTACTACTATGCCTCTTCCTTACTCTTTGCTTATGCTGTTTTAGCTCCTCAACCTGGAAATCTTTCATTGAAGTCTTCTTATTTCCGAAGTCCACCCACTAAGTTTATGTGGCACTTATGAAACATCACATTACAATTTATAAATTAGTGTTATTTCTAACTTTTCCATATATTAATTATATATTTTAACTAGCAGCTTGAGGATAGGAAACCATATTTGTATACCCTGAAGTTCTGAACATAGTTCTGAACAAACCAAGCATTTATTGGTGGGTAAATAAAACTTTGGATCTCATAGATGTATGGTATAATTACAAATGTGTTTGTGTTACCAAGGCAAAGGTAAAAGTTATTGAGGCAGGTGTGAGTCTATTTACTTTAATGTTTAGTTGTTTATTGCTGCAAAGGATAATGCATTATTTAAGAGAACCTGGAGCGCCTTTGAATATTGGTATTTATAAGTAATATTTTGAGGGTTATTTATCAACTTTGAGAACAAGCAAAGACCTATGTGGTACCAACCACTGCTGCTTAAATCTGAAAGCTAGGAGTTATCCTGAAATCCTCCCTTGTTGAATTCTCTATTCAACCACCAAATCCCATTGCTTCTGCTTCCTTTTTTTTTTTTTCTTTGCATGGACAGGCACCAGGAATTGAACCCAGGTCTCCAGCATGGCAGGTAAGAAGTCTGCCTGCTGAGCCACCATGGCCTGCCCTGCATCTGCTTCCTTAATCTCAAATTCATCTGCCTCTCTCTATTCTCCTCATAACAAATATAGTCTAGACCATCATCATAAGTTGTCTTGATTACGCCTACAGCCTCTTAATTGGCTTCACTACTTCCAGTCTTGTCCTTTCAATCTGCAGTATACCCAGAGCAGTATTTTTGCTACACAATTTTACCTGGTTTTAAATTTTTTTCCCCAGCTGTCCCTTGGGATTAAACCTAAGCTTTCTAAGGAAGCCCTACAAGGTAGCATGCCTTACTTACCTTTGTCACTCCCCACTCAAGCCATACAAATGTATTTACATTTCCCTGAATGCACATGCTATAATATCTAGCCCTTATATGAACAGCATCTTCTGCCTTAAGACACACTTAAAGCACCAGTTCATTATTCTCACTTTAATTGGCTCCATTTGTTCTGCAAGATTTAGCTTGGATATCTATTGTTTATAAGAGCCTTTCTTAAATCTCTAGACCAGGGGTTGGCAAACTATAGCCCAGGGCCTGTTTTTGTGCAGCCCACAAGCTAACAATGGCTTTTACATTTATAAAGTTTTAGAAGAATATAAAAGAGACCACATATATAGCTCACAAAGCCTGTAATATTTACACTATGTTACAGAAGAAGGTTGCCAAGACTGTGCTAAACTGCACTGCAGTATTATGCTTTGTAAGAAGAGAAGCTGTGCCTTACTCAGTTAGGTCACCTCCAGGCAGCATCATGCCTAGCACTAGACCAGTTTACCAAATATTTAATTGACTGAATTTAATATTTTAAAATTTTGTCTTGAAAAATAAGACACTTGGGCAAGCTTCTTTTTGAGAATTCAAATGAACAGTTTCATTTGCTTTAAAAAAAAAAGGTGGGGGGGTGGCCAGTAAAACAAATTTGACACTTTCAGGATCAAGCTTTAATGAATTTGAATACAAATATGGGTTTCTGGGGTGTACTGAAGCAGTTTTACCACTGCTTCTTGCTATCTGAGTTTCCAGGACTTCTTTACAGTAAATATTTTTTTATATTTCCTTTTTACCCACCTTCCACTAGCTGGTTGTCACCCCTAGATCCTAGGTGTGGTTAAATGATGTTTTTAATTTCTGTATCAACACAGATCCTCTTCCTTGGTTTGTCCAAAATAGTATTTTCTTCCTCTTGTGTGTCATTACAGTCTCTCTTGGCTTTTATTTCTTCTTCATGGAATAAATGTGGATGCTCGATGCGTCCCCTACGTACAAAATGCTGGATCCGGGATTCCAATCCCTGGCATTTAGGACGATCCATTAGGGACTTATATGTGCGCATTTTCATTCCTTCTACAAAGGCACTAGTCTGCTTTATGACACGGGGCTTAACATTTCTCCACTCTATCGCTCCATCCACCTTTGGTCCTATAATATACAAAAGCATTACATGGGTACTTTATCACAACAGAATTGTCTCCAAACTACCTCCACCCACAACCCTAAATTTGATTCGGGTGAATAATTTTATCCCTAAATTTCCCTGTCATACCTGTCCCAGAGGGTACTGCAATAGAGTCCAGTCCTTGAATCATACTATACAACATGTGAGTCTTTACAGCATGATTAGCCCATAGTTGTTGTAGGTGAGTAATATTGAACTCCTGAACCTCCGGGTCATAGATCCATTTGACATTTTCAAACTTACAATCATATAAAACAAGAGGAAATTCTACAGCCATACTAGAAAAAGAGAAGAAAAAACGGGTTATGAGAATACGTGGAAGCTATCCACCAAAACTAAAACAAAAAAACCTGAAGGTTAGCTGGGTTGGGGAGAGTGGGGATCAGGAACTATTGATATCAATATTGAATATCTAATAGTTAAAACAACATCATCCCTAACCTTGAAGTTTTATAATTAAAAGGAAAAAAAACAACAAACCATGGATTGTTCAACTTGATCTATTTTAGGGTAAATCTCAGTACTTAGAAGTGACCTGGCTCCACCATTTTGCTGTAAAATTAAAAGCAGCTTGTTATATTTTTCAAGCTTGTTAATGGAATTCCAAGTTTGTACAGAATGGCTTAAAAACTATATTTCACTGCTTAGGAGTGAATTATTGGTACCTATTTGACCTCAACTTCTCAAAAGAAATGCCTGACTATTCTTTCTGCCCTTTGTTACCATTTTAGAAGCTGAAAGCTAGGAAAGATTCAAAATTACAGTAGTACTGAATACTACTTAGTAATATACAAATGCAAGATCTAATACAGTTGATTGCTTGCTTTAAGTTCAGCAGAACCTTAATTCAAAAACAGAAAAATGTAAAGATGTAGAAGATGTAAAAAATGAATGTTCTTTTATTTAAAGGGCCTGGTCCAAACACCTGTTTCCTTAACTAATGAGAGGAACAAGGAGAGAGGATAATTAAAAGATACTACTCCCGTCTATATGTTCATAACATTTTACAAGTTAAACTCTTCAGTTTAGATTGAAAGTTTCATGAAGACAGAGTCAGTAACTTAGTTATTTAGGCATTCACAGTAGAGAAGATATGTATATCATATTAATAACAGCTAAGTAAAAATCATTCTAAGGACGATAACTGTGTTTTTTTATTTTTTTAAACTTACCTGTATTGAGGCTTCTGGGGATTTTTCTCTATGTTTAGCAGCTCATCAATAATCTCTGGTTTCTCCATTCCCTGGCCAATCAGAAAGAGGATGGCCATCATGCAGCGGACTTGATGATAAAGGAATGCCTGGCCAGTCACTTCAAACTGACATAACTGGAAAGGTTCTTGCCATCTCTCCTCACCCAGGCTTTGGTCTACTAGCAGTACTCGTGCAGACAGAATAGTCCTCTGAAAATTAATCACTCCATTGGCCACATCCATTTTACACAAGTTCCTGAAATCATGTGTGCCAACATACTTCTGAGCTGCATAATTCATGGCTACAATATCTAAATCAGCACGAGGGAAGAAATAGCGGTAAGTCCGTTCAAGACAGCTGAATCTAGCACTGAAGCTCGGTTCTACAGGAGCCCAGGCCAGTATACGGATGTCTGGAGGAAGCACTCGGTTAAGGATGTGGGTATAATGGATCTCTTTAGCAGCATTATTGACTTTATCTTTCAAATTCAAATAGTCGGAATCCCAGTCCCTTGGAAAGTGTGAACGAAGGTCAAGAGAAATCACCTGTGGAATTACAGAAAGATACTGTGATTCAGAGATATAATGAACCTGAATTCTCAGTATGTATACCTAGAATACCTTAGTATTGCTTTGAGAAACAGTATACTGGCCCTTACCTGTCCAAAGGCACTAACTCCTTTGTCTGTTCGTCCACACCGGTGATAGTTGGATGTCTGTCTGCTTTCTACCAGTCGAGTCTTGATTAGAGCCTCAAAGAGTTTCTCTTCAATGGTATTGTTTGTGTTTTCCTGACTGGCAAAGCCCTGGTATCCCCAGCCCAGGTAGGCTATTCTCAGGGCTACATGTCTTTGGCCATGAGCACTAAAATCAAATGCACGCTTAGCTTTTCCAACTCCAGAAGAATCTTCTCTACTGTTTGAGTTCTTATTGTTGGTCTGTTCCTTTTTAAGCCTTTGCACCTCCTGCTCCAGTTCTTGAACTCTTTTTAAGAGTTCCTCAGTCTGGTTTCTGTCTATGTCATTTTCAGCCATGATAACCCCAGGAATAAATTAATCAACAGAGGTCCACCCTACCTGAAAAGAGAACACAAGACTGCAGTTTCAGTGCTGATTCCTTTGGCAGTGTTAATATCATCAATATCATTCCATTATGCTTGAATCAATTGTACCTAAAACTTAATACCCAGAGAATACAGACTTTCATATCTGCCCGGGAGGTATATGCATTAAGCTAATTAATATGATTGGTTATCCACTTTGTGTATTATTCTTTTCCATCCTGTGTGGCACAGGGGAAAAGCAAAATAGCATCAAAAATCATTCAGCTAGTCCTGGAGCCTGCCCATGCCCAAAAAAAAACAACACACACACAAAATGTAGATTTCATTTCTGTATTCCTCATTAGCCAAAATAACTGAGAGCTAATTATATTCATATTTTTCCCCAAACATTTCCTTTTGGTTTCTCATTATATTTGTCAATTTTTTCTACCCAAAAGATCTTTTTATTTGGAATACATATTTCTACTCTGAGTTTTATCACTTTCCAATATTTCAGATAAAATAAATGGCTTTCATGTTCTCTCTGATACTCATTTTTATCTTAAAGGTGGTGCAGTAGAAGCTAGACTAATTGAAGATACCTACCTATCAATGATTATACTTCTTCACTTTGGAAGTAGAACCTGGAGACAAGATTTTTCCTACTTTAAGCAGTCTTGATGGCAGAAAGAAGGTAATTAAAGTATCATTGCTTCAATGATAATTTTCTAAATTCAAATTAATGCATGTCCTAATAAAGGATTTCTGTACCTCAAAGAGTTTCTAAAAGTCAGTCTGGATAATGTCATTGAAATGTTAATGTCGAAATTCATGGGATATTTCAATAATCTGAGGACAACTACTGTGTCCTTAAAATTGGGAAAGTCCAAGCGACCTATGACTGATGGTTACTTTGGTTATAGAAGATAATCTCCACGTCTGTTCTAAGGCCAACAGCGGTACATAAGTCTAGGTAGCTCATGTAGTTCTTTGTCTTTTGAGTTTCTGTACCTAATGGGTATTTTAAATGTTTCTTTTTTAAAAAAAAAACTATGAAAGAAAAGAAAAGAAAACACAGAATAGCTTTTTTCTTATAAAGTTGGGATGGGAAAGGCACTTGTAAGCAAGAAAACCAGAAACTAGAAAGCCAAAAAAATGTGACTAAAAATAAATTTTATGATGGTAAATGGCTAATTACCTTGATATTTTTTTGTTACAATGCCAAGTAGTAAATGGGCAAAGAACAACAATCATTTCACACAAAAAGGGAAAAAAAAGATGCTTAATTTTTAAAGAAATTTAAATTTATATGAACTATTTTTCACCAAACTGGCTGCAAAAGTAAGGAAGTTTGATGATACAGCACCATATTAGAGAGGGAATAGAGAAACAAGCACTCTGATACACTGTTAGTGCAAGTTCTTTAGAGGGCATTTTGACATAGTTATCAAAGTTGAACACACACACCTCTTAACCCAGCCTTTCCATTTCTAGATATTTAACCTACAGTTATTTTGCACAAGTATGTAAAAACTTTTAAGATATTCAATGTAACATTAGTTTTAAAAACTAAATATCATCAGTTAGAAACTGGCTAAATAAATTATAGTGCATCCATACAATGGAATTCTATGCAACTTTAAACAAAGCAAAGTCTACATTTGCTGGATCACCAAAATTATCTTTAAGGTTCAGAAGAGTTGTATAATATGCTCATGTATGTACAGAGGAACATGGAAAATTTCTGGAGCGATCATAAGAAATTGCTATTGAGGAATGAAAGTTGGTGGGGAAAGTGGGAGTCCCTGCTAAAATGTGCATGTATTAGTTTTTCAGTTTAAAAAGAAAAACAGAGAAACAAGGAAACAGTGGGCAATAAATAGCTATCTTGGACCCAGTCATAAAACTAGCCCTGGGTGTTTGGTTGGTTTGGGTACTAATTTGCACTTCCCAGTATAAGGAGATTTAGTCTGGCAATTAAAGATGCATTGAAAGTACCTAAGCTAGCCAAGGGAGTGTGTATGTACATATGTGTGTGTGTGTATACACACACACATATGTACATACACACATCTAGTTTATGAATGAAATACTACTCTTGTGATTTGTGTGTGTGTATGTGTGTGTGTATTTTATAAATTAGATTACTCTTATGATTAAGAGCAAGGACTCTGAATCCAGACTGCCTTAGAATTCCAGCTCCACTAGCTGTGTACCCTTAGGCATATTAATTAACCTCTCTGTGTCTCATGTAACTCCTCTCTGAAAAACAGAGATAAGAGTACCTATCCCAGGATTGTGAGGATTACATAAATTAATAAATGTAACACACACAGAACAATGCCCAGTATGTAAAAGGGCCCTTTCAGTGTTGCACAGATGTACACTGAGCACTGCCCTATATCATACAGTTTTGAGTTATCCCTATGCCAGAACTCACTTGTCTTGTCTTATGAGCTACTAAAGGTGATAAGAACTACCAGGAAACAGAAAGTAGAAATGAATAGAAAGAGAGTGGAAATGAAAACAGTTAATAGATTCCTTAGAGCTGAGTTAATGCCCCTCCAAAGTGTTCTCATACTACCTTATACTAATCTCTACAGTAGCACTTATTACAGTTGCCTTAGCCATCCTTTTTCCATTTGACTGCTAAAAAGCACTAGACAAGGGAATAAGCAATTTATGAATAATTGATCAATGTTTTATCTTACAGAAGATCCTACAGTGTAGGGGGATCAGTGGAGGAAATCATAGGACCTGATGGACAAACATGGACCAATATGGATCCAGAAGAACGAATGTTAATGGCTACCACAACTTCTACCCAGATCTGTGCAGGGCAGGGTGAGGGAGATGTTAGGAGAGAAGTCTCATCTATCCAGTATGATCCCTATAGTAAAGCTTCAGTAACTGCAGGGAAGCGACCTGCTCTTCCTGTGCAAAAGCACTGCGCACATGTGGAAAGTAGTGTCCCTTCGGAAGCAGCTTCAGAGGCCTCCCGCAGACTCAGAAAGCCAGTAATGAAGAGAAAGGTGCTGCGTAGAAAGCCAGGTGGGGAAGTATTAGTGACAGATGAGTCAATTGTCAGTGAATCAGAGTCTGGTACGGAAAGTGACATAGATCTCTGGGACTTAAGACAAAGGCTGATGAATCTGCAGTTGCAAGAAGATAGGGAGTCTTCACTTGATATTTCACAAAAATTTAATCCCCCACGTGAATACCAAGGAATTTCTCAAGAAGATCAGCTCATCTGCTATCTACGAAGAGAAGGAATGGGCCCTCCAGCTTATGAACAAGACCTCATTGTTGCCAGCCGTCCTAAGTCCTTCATTCTCCCAAGGCTGGACCAGATAAACCGAAATCGGGGTAAAGTAGACCGGGTAGCCCGGTACTTTGAGTACAAACGAGACTGGGACTCAATGCGGTTACCTGGTGAAGATCATAGGAAGGAACTACGCTGGGGCATCCGAGAGCAGATGCTGTGTCAAGCAGAACCCCAATCCAAGCCTCAGCACATATACGTTCCAAACAATTATCTAGTACCAACTGAGAAGAAAAGATCTGCCCTTCGCTGGGGTATTCGTTGTGACCTTGCAAATGGTATCATGCCTAGGAAGATTCCCTTCTCTCTTTCTCCTTCTTAAATCTTTTTTACCTGTCTCTGTCCTTTCACAGGATTGTTTGGGATAACATGGTTTTTAAAATCTCTCTTTTTAAATAAAAATGACTGACTTTAAAAACCTGTGGAACATTACAGAGTAAGGACTTCACCTGTTACTGGTCTTTCCTAGCTATACATCAAGTGGTATCAGATACCACTAACCTTCCAAATTACCACTCTCAAGTCCAGCAACTGAAAGAAATCATGCCAGAGAAAGAGAAACAAGCCTGGTATTTTGTCAGATTTAGTAAGCAATGTCAGTAAGTAACATTTCTGTTCTATAACCTGTTTCCTTTAGCCAGTGTAAATTGCTGTTTTTATCTGTATGCTTTAAAGTTACTATGTGTTAAACTTACCTAATAAAGACTTTTAGAAATTCATGAGCTTGACTTTTTACTCAATTCTATTTACCAAAGTAAGATATGTGATGATCTAAAACCAGCTCTATGACTCTGCTTCCATCTGTACTACCCATCAGACAGCACACTCACCACTGAAGGAGTGAGAAGCAAAGTGAAAGAACAAAAACCTGCTGTTTACACACACACAGTCCTAAAAGAAGGGAAAAAGGATAACAGTATAAACTGCCTCCCATTATAAAAGGAATAATGTACAGAAAATGCAGGTAGCTGTGTTAAATACTTTCGAATCAATGCCCAATAACAGCACTATACGGCATGTAGGAGTCCAACCTAAATTTTGTTTCAGAATTACTGCCTCTGGTTGACACTTCTGGAATGTGATGCCCTTTGTATTTTGCCCTGAGAATTATGCCTGCATCTTGAAGCCTGCTTGGATGCTGCACTAGAACTCCAAATCACTTAACATCTTGAATCAGATGCAAAAATAAAATCCCAAATGAATCTGGCCTTTTTACTACTGACCAAAAACAATTCCGCTCACCTTAAATTGGAATTATCAGTTCTTGATGCTCCTAATCCAATGAGTAACATTAAATTGTAGAATTTGCCTGTTTTAGCATATGAAGCCAAAAATACAATAGAAACAGTTTGCTGTTTAACATAAAAGGAATGTTCAAGGAAAAACAGCTGTTTAACATAAAAATGAATGACCTCAACCTGGACAACTACAGTTTCCTAAAATACCTTCGCTCCAGAATAAAGCCATATATTTCATACATTCACCCAATTACATTAGTGGGCATCAGGAAATACAACAACCAGTTACTCAAAAAAGATGTATAGGCAGACCACAGTGGCTCACCAGGCAAAGTTCTGGCCTGCCATGCCAGAGTTCAATTCCCCATGCCTAACCACGTTAAAAAAAAAAAAAAAGATGTAGGATATGTTCACTGCAAATAAGTGAAAACTAAACTAAATGTCACTAGTGAAGTGATTAAACAAGAATACTAGTCACCAGAAATCATGTTATAGAAAGATGCAAATTAAGTGAAACAGGTTGCAAACTAATATGGTCTGATCTTAGTCATATATCCATATCCACACACAAAGCACAATGATCAAAATGTTAACTCTAGGTAGTGGAATTAAAAGTAATTTGTTGTTTCTATTTTTTTAAAAAATTAGCTATATGACATTTTTTGCCCACAGCAAAACTCTTCAGTGATTTACCTTTTTTAATACTCTTGATATATAGATGTTAAAGCCCAATACCAGCAGATCAAAACATTTCCAAGATGATTACCCACTTCAACTCTGACTATAAAAAACTAGCCTAGAAGGGTTGGCCTGGTCACACAACAGATCTGAAAAAACAGGACTTGAGCCCAAAACTCCTAACTCAGTATACTGTGGTCTCCAGTACACCTTTCTCTTGTACCCTCTTGTAGGGTGATGTGCAGAGTGATTCCAAAGATAACACCAATCAGGGGAACGCCAAATCACAAGGAGGAAATTCAAACGTGCGGTAAGCATTTACACTAGAAAGCCACCGTCAGTGGTTCCGTATATACTTTTTTTTATTTAAAAAATCTGATTAGAAAACAGCAGTGGTAGAAAGAGCATTTCTCGCGATAAACTTTATCTTAAGAAGGGTAAAGGGAGAGGCGATGTCCAAAGGACCAGGAGACACGCACTACAATCACTAATACAACCAACTGGGGCCTGTAAGTCAACCCTCCAAACAATTTGAGAACTGTCGCCATGCCTCCCTCTTGCCCATCACACTACCGGGATCCGGATCTCCCTCCACCAGCGTTTAGTTTTATGAGCAAACAGAATTCTAACTGGGCAACAGAGATTTATCTCCACAGTCCAAGAGCCGTCTAAGCGTCTGCTGAAGCAGGGAATTAAGCCCCTACTGTTAGGCATTTCTGCCAGATGTCCCAGAAAGTACCAGTCACAAAACTACCTGTCTTAAGCGACGTCCCACGGCGCCTTCCTGAAATGGGGACGGGAAGTAAAAAGATAATCGTTCAGCTGTTTGTCCA